>JAYJMB010001987.1:0-15882 GCA_036873735.1 Pouteria campechiana
TATGTATATATGTATATATGTATATATATATGTATATATGTAACTTAGTATGGGAGATATAATACTTACTCTAATATTTTTTCTTGCTAAGATTTACTCTACTTTTGTCAGCCTAAATGCATTTCCCATGTGCACATTCATTATTCATGCAATGGTAAGTTTTTTAATCTACTGTTTTGCTCAAATTGTGTGTTTATATTTATCATAATTTAATACAATATTTCATTGAAAATCTCTCAAATTTTCTCTATTTTTCTAATTTTTTCTATTTTTTTGATAAAGTTATCAAAAATAAAGGATAATATCTATGATAAAAACAATAATATCTTTTTTCCAGGACATCGATAAATAAGTATTTATCGATAATATGAACAATGGTATAAATACATGATATATATATATATATGTACATATATATATATACATGTATCCATACAAGCATGCATGCATATATGTACGTATGTAGAGAGAGTTCAACATCTTGAAATGAAACTATTTATGTCTCAACATATTAACAATTTTGATTGACTTTCACACCCAAAAAGATATATTGTAAAGGAAATTACAATCAACATGTCGAAAAGGAAGTAAATAATGGAAATCTCAAGAAATGATAAACCATGATCATATATCATACCTGCCAAAACCAGCAAATCTGCCTGTCGGATTCATTGTAGCCATTATACTCAGTATGTGCTTTCCAGTCATTCATGCAAATAGCTTGATTGCTTCCATACAGCATGAGATCAAGGTCCTCAAGTTCCAAACTTCCAAAGAAGGATTTCTGGAGATTAGGATTACAAAGTATCTCACCAAATCCTTCAGCAAAATGCTTAACCTGATCAGTGATAGACAAGACAAATTGATGTTGAATTAGACTATTCACATATTCTTCTCTATTCTTGCTATTCACAATGACACCCTTCCCACCAGGGCAGAGCTCCACGACCCTCCGTGTACCGAGCACATCAATCTCTCTGACAAACGTGAGTCCTAAAGCATCAGAATCCAAAAATTTAGCATCCATCTCCAAAATCTGTTTGCAGCTCATATACAAGCAAGGATCTGCATCCCGAATGTCTTCCAAGGAAATAATCTTCCCAGCTAACTGCAGGAAGAACACACGATCCAGCACAATGCCAACTTGTACTTTATGCATCAGCGCTAACGCAATCACCCGACCACAGAAACCAAAATAGTCAAGATGCAATGGATCAACATTTGATGCTGCAATCAGTCTGACAAGAAGTTAGAATCTAACAATCTTCCTCATGAAGGATAGGAAACGGAATGTGGAACAGTATCACCTAATCATCCAACAATGTGTCTCAACATAAAGCAAGGAAGAGACCTTGATTACATGTATTATTATATATGATTAAGCTAATAGCCAAAACTTATTATTACTGAACCAAAAAAAAAAAAAAAGGTGTAGACAGGCAAGTGCCACCTACAACTGACCCTTTCATCACTCCATGTTGATCAGGCAAGGCAACTACCTTCCTTATAAAGTGCATTGTCCAGTGACCAGCAACTGGAGACCATACAGCTGAGTGTAAGAGCTCAACAATCAAGATATCCATGGACTGAAAATTATCAGTTCAATTTCCAAATTTAAGACAGGTCCAAATTCAACCAAATCAGTAATCATGCAGGATACCTGTTTATCCACAAAATGTCTTTCGACTCTTTCCTACAGGTGGTGAAGCAGTAGCAGAGTAAGATATATCAATGCAGCCCTTGAGGCCTTCTTCTTGATTTCTTGCATTGACGGGGCCTTCTGAGGCCTCACTTCTGCCATTGCATCCAACCATTTTATATTACCTTTCCTCCCAGAAGAACTATCAGCCAGAATTTCGACAAGAGGCTATCCCCACCTCCGAGTAAACATCAAAAATTTTCCAAAGGACAACATTAACACGGACCCATTCCCTAGTACTAGAAACAACAAAAATAAAAACAGATATACACCTAGAGTTGAAGTTATTAAATAAGCAACCATTCCTTTCCAGCAAAAAACTCAAATCATAATTGACAATAGAAATGCAAAAGGATTCTTGTTATTCTACTTCAACCAAGCTGCATCATAAATAGATCTTTTCACTTGAGGTATCATACATCTTGAGCAAAATCCACAAACAGAGAAAACAAAATAAAATAAAAGGCCAAACTTTATGCAGTAAAACAGTTTGAGAACTATTTGCCTGTGTCACCACTAATTCTATTGTTAACTTTCCTTTGGCAGTAGACAAAATTTTCCATCATCCATCAAAGAAAAAAAAAATATTCCTAGTAAAAAGGTCAGATCTAGGTCCTTCCACAATCAACGCACATGTGCAGCTGTCCTCTTATTTTTTAAAACATACTTACCCATTCAAACTCAATTTTGTTTGGTCTCACAAAAGGGAATGTGACTCTCAGCCACAACTTCACCATCCCATTCTTTTCTCATCAGCAAGCATGAAGGAGTGTAGCACTGCTAAAGTAACTATGCTACATGGGTGATAACATTCCCACAAGTCATCATCTTGCCCTATCACAACTGTAGTTGCTTTTGACAAACGAGGAATCAATTGCTACTTCATTGAGCTACATGGTCTGTTAAATGGATGTCTAGATGAATAGTACAACTCATAGAAGTCACTTCTTGTAACGAGTTGAACAAGAAAATTATCTATAGGCTAGCATATTTTCTATCACCAAGCCCAATCTCATGCAGCAAAAATCTCTACCATCTTCTGTCCTCCAAAAACTCGAGTAAACTGAAAAAATCATGCAACTATGAAGAGGGAAAAAATGAAATAAGACAAGCTAGCATGTGCAGGAAAAGCATTTAGAATCAATTGCAACAAACTTCCAAAGACTCCAAATGCTAAAGGTTTCCATGGAGACAAAGGATTGAAGCGAAGCAACCATGTCAAAAAGAAAATACCTGACCAAGAATAGGAAGAACCTTCAACCATCATTCAACCACAAGTGCAGAATTACTTTTGGAGGATCCAAGATTTCAATAACTGAACAGTGAGCGCTTACCAGGATTGGGAAAAAACCTTCTGCGGTCATTTGGGCAAGGCAGGAAAAGAACATTTTGAGGATTGAATATTGCTTTGCAAACCAGAAAAAACCACTCCCTCAACACACCAGGGCCCGTTGCTTCCTCGTTCTTGAATTCCATGAAAAGCCCACCACGCAATGCTGCAGGTTTTGCACGACCAATATATTCAAATGATTCTGTCAATAGCTGAGACCTGTCAATAAGCATCTCATGAAGCTCCTCAAACTCTTCCTTGACATCAGGGAACATCATCATCACCAAATGCCTCCTTGTCTCAAAATCTGTGACATACTTATGCTCAAGTAGCCAAAGAGGATCATCACCCCTCTTAGCATACCTAACAAGAGTAATCAAAGGAGACCGCCTGTCCCGCAAAATAGCTCGGAATTTCTCATAACCTCCTTTGTAAATCCTCGAAATGTAATTCAACTCTTTAAGGACTGCAAGGTACTGGGACCACTCAGCCCGATGGCAGTCACTCTCAGCCATCCTGTTCTTGACCAAATGGTCTCCAACCTTCTTCAAACACTGGTCAATCTTTTCCAGCAGCTCCATAAAATGCTGATGAAACAATGCAACCTCGTCCTCATAAAATGGTTGCTTACTTCCATCGACACGGAAATTTAGAGGAATTGGCAATTGCTGAGCAAATTGATCCTCGATGGCAAGACAAAAAGTCCGTGAGAATGAAGCAAACTCACATAAATTGTCAGCAGGTATCAGGTTGGATGGCGACAACCCCATCAGCATTTCCAAAATGTTGCAAGCCAGCTCATTTACAAATGGGAAAACCTCATGAATCACAGTTGAAGACAGCATGTGGTTAAAAAACCGAGAACCATGGGCCTCACCACCTATGCTTTCTAATAGGGATGCGAGGGTATTCCGGCATGATGCATATAGTGCATCTTCATGGGAAGTTCTAAAAAGAAATTGACAGAATTGTAACACTACATAAGCGCAATTGTGCTGCACTTCTTTTGGCAAGAAGTCGATTTGTGGAGTTAGAAACAAGCGAATAGATTCCTCAGCAATCTCCCGGTTACCTTTAACAGGTGACAAGAATAGCATCACCATAGCCAATGGAGCACAAGCAGCTCTGAAAACTTGCATGTGGCCCACGGCCATATCCGGGTCATGAGGGCAAGTCCGCAGGAACTCCTTGACTCGGGACCGCACAGCATGCGCCGGGACCTTGTCACCACAGCGGAGACGGTTGACACAGTGAACCATGTCGTTGACAAGCTGCCAGGACTGCGGGTACTGCGTACTGCGCATGCGGCCCACCAGATGGAGGGTGGAGTCAGTATCCACAGCATATTCGGCCAGGGATCGGTGGCCTTCAAGCTGACGGCCGCGATAGAGGAGACGCTGATCAGCAATCGGGATGCCGGTGAGCCGTAGGATCCGCCGGTGAATGGAGTTGATCGAGTCAGCTGAATCAGCATGAACGACAATAGTTTTCCCACCGCTGAACGTGCGGACAAAGAACTGGATGGATGAGATCGAGCGGCCGCTGCTGCTGCAGCTGCTTCCATTGAAGTCACAGCGACTGAGAGAAGGGGAATCGAAGCTGAAGGACGTGAAGCAATATTGTCCGCTGGATTCTTCGTCCTTTCTCATGCGGACAGTAATCAGATCGCCTTCGGAGGTGGGGTTTCCATCGTAGTCGTCGAATTTGCGCTTGGAGGAGGCGACGATGCGATGGTGAGGGTCGATCCTTGCTGTTGGATTGAGGGAGGCCGTGCTCCCAACAGACATCGAGAGATGTAGTGGAAAGGAGAAAATAAACCCTAGAAATTGAGAGTAGAAAGTACCATTTTAGAAGGAGAAGTAACCCTTCGAGGTTTTAGGCAGTGGGGATTTCCTCACCCGTCGCCCTTCAGCAAGCAACAAACAGCGTTTCCGCGTGAGCGAAGGGGTTGAAGCCTTTTACGGCGATGCCACCTTCGCATGTCAATTTTCAATGCAACCTTTCCCCATCATTTATTATGTTGTTTACTTTAATCTAATGTACCTTGAAAATTTATTTTTGAATGTGATTCATCTTATATCAGCCTGTCAATGAAATTAATGTTCCATATTAAAAAAATATTTTATTCTTTTATTATAGAGTAATTTGGCTTTGATTGTACTTGCAAGTTAAAGATTATAAACAATACTTCATGGGAAATTTTCTTCATCTATATTAAAGAGTTAATAATTAGATATATTAATAAGGGAATACATTCTTTTTTATACATTTTTACATTGATGTTAAATCTTAACTATGACTAAAACCTTAATTTTTTTATAATTATTTATATTTTCAATTATTTTTCTACTTTTTCTTTAAAAGCTTTAATTACTATATTTTCTCTTGCTATATTTTTTTGATATGCTCCATTTCTCATATACTCTATCCAAATAGACCCTAAGAATGTATTTAATAATTAGGAAAAAAGTGAAAAACTTTTTCACCTTTTCTTACCTTTTTTGTACACCTTTTAATATAATTTAACATTTTAATTATTTAATAACTCTCATTTTTCCTATCATTACATATATTTTAAATCAAATTTTTACATCTTTCTATAACAAATCCTACTTGTTTTATTTTTTATTTTATTTTAGCATTTCTTCTATCATATCACATTACTCCTCCTCTTTTCCCTCATTTCTATATATTTTTGTTTTTCGCCATATCTTTTCTTCATTCCCAAATAAATGCTAAAGTTTTTTTTACTTGGAATAATATTTCCAATACATAAGATTTTCTATATTACATGTAATGTAGGGTGATGCTTATATTTTCACCAAAAATACTTCATTATTATCATAATAGAATATTTTCACCTAAGTGGCGTCGACTACATAAATTTATTATGTCATTTTTGTCAATCTTAGATTATCTTTTTAGTAGACCAAAAAATTTACTTATAATATTTAAATTTTATAATTTGACTATAATGTTGATGAATTAAGTAGCTTCTATCAAAATTTTCTTTTTGTTAAGTTTGTATGTGTTGTTATGGTGATAACAAAACTTGTTTATGATTTGAGCTAAAACTAATTAAGTTTTGCCAAAGTTTCGAAGTGATAGAGAAACTCACATAGGAGACAAACATAGGTCATAAAAGTTTGTTGAGTCCATTAAAACCAAGTTTATAAAACATATGACCAATAGTGAAAACAATAAAAGAAGCGCCCAAAGGTCATGGAGGTTTATTACAATCATTGGTCACATGGGCATTTTGAATTATGTTGACAGAGGAAACATCTAATATCCATAGAAGAACCCATGGATGTTTGTTGAGATTTTTGTAACAATAATATTATACAGAGAAAGCAACAAGGAGACCATTGAGGACTTCATGCCTACTTACATCAATAGAGAAATTGACAAAGTAGAGTATACAGTAGTGGTAGAACTTGGATAAGTACCCATGGACAGACCCAAAACTGAACCAATTTTAAGCAATGTTGATTCAACCTAAATAACCCATAAGGGCAATTTGGGTTGCGCTATTCAATTGCATGTATAAATCAAGTCAGTTCTGTGCCTCAATAGCCAGAATCGAGCCAACCCACATATATGATTTAAAAAAAATGAGTTGGCTTTTTAGGAATTTGCAAATGGGAGCTAGGGTTTATTCATTTCTCATTCTAATCGTCTTGCCTTGTGGAAGCATACATTGCTCTCGCTTCTTCCATCTAATTTTTGGTATCAAAATTTCTCCTTTCTCTTCATTTATTCTACAATATCTTTCATAATCTACAATCCCTCATTTTTATGTCTAATTTGAAGTTGCTAAAGGTGGTTTTTTTCCTTGGACTCATTTAATCATCGAAAGCACGTAAAATCTCTATGAGATGAATGTTTGATTTTTGGTTTCTTGATTTGTAAAATGAAATTGATGCATCTTGTATGATTTTTTATCACGCCCCACCTTCTGCGCCACAACCTTGATCATTTTTCTATATTTTCACTATAATTTCCTCACTTTAGGGTGGGGGTGCTCAGATTCCATTCTATCATGTTTTGCACTTTTCACTATTTTTCCTATAAATTTCCTAATTTTAAGGGAATATTTTGCCAAAATTTTGGCAAAGTCTCCCCTGAAAATATCATGATCGATACCTGGCATACCATAATCATGCACAATAATGATCTTAATAACTATAAAATTTTATTCTAAACATAACATACCCACAACTCACTCATTTACACAATTGCCTAAGATCGTAACCTATTATGATGGTAATACACCTCAGGGAAATCATTATACAGATCTACTTATACTTACATAACTAAATCACTATGACATACCAATATATTTTATTGTACATCAATTGAAATCTTTGAAATAAACTTATACAATTACCATTTCACAAAGGGGTGACAACCCCAATTCATCATACCACCATAATGTCTTTAGTCTTTCTCATAAATCTCCAACCCATAGTTGAAATCTTTTGCTTGACTGTCAGCTAAAAATTTAAAACAAGAAGGTGTGAGTTCGAGCAACTTAGTAAGTAGACATGTTAAAATAATAATAAAATCAATAATCAACAAAGTATCATGTTTAGTCCCAAAACATGTATCATTCACTCTCAATATTACAATATGTAATATCCTTTAATTCAATTAATTCCAGCATGATTCACAATTTCTGATAAAATTCAAAGCATTCAATAAATAACCAATACACTAACGATCATTAATCAATATAAACTATTAAATAATATATCACATAATCAAACATATTTAGAGCTAATCAATGGGATATCTACTATCCCCAACAAGACATGCAAGCCAGGATGCAAACAAATAGGATAATCAATATCCCTATCCATTCATGTAGTATTCCATTACAAAGGAACCTACTTACCTGATGAGTCTTCAGGTTCTTTTAACTCTTTAAGCTCCATGACTTCCCATTCCTTTCAATGCTCCAGTAATCCTATACATACAACAACTCAATTTACCTATAAAGGCCACTTAAAGTCATTTCTAATCAAGCACTAAATTACGATTTCCAATTATCATCTTCAACTCACATATCATTAATAGTTCCATATGTTTTTCAAGTGTATAATTGCGTTCTAAAATTAGTCACAGAGTCATCCAGTCCATGCATTACATATACCATGTTAATATTTCATTCATAGCTAATTACCAATTGTAGCAAGATCAATCAATACCATATGGTTGTTTATAGGAACATTTCATCAAACGCCTTATAAACATGACTTATTTCATAAGTTTCTAGCATAGTTTCTCAAAGAATTTCATTTCTAATTATACACATTCATCACATAACATAATTAACATGTAATTAATCAAGAAAATAGGCTAACTAACATATTAGCTTACTCAATTAACTACTTGGTCACTTATACATCAAAGCCCTTTTTAACCATTACTTAAGCCATGGTACAAACCAACTTTTTCATTTTCATATCACCTCAAAACTCCATAATCACCAAATTGAATCAATTTCCTCAGGATAATTAGATAAAATTCATGAAATTCT
Source organism: Pouteria campechiana (assembly GCA_036873735.1). Lineage (NCBI taxonomy): Eukaryota > Viridiplantae > Streptophyta > Magnoliopsida > Ericales > Sapotaceae > Pouteria > Pouteria campechiana. The sequence continues at coordinate 8,572 of JAYJMB010001987.1, forward strand.
CCCAACATCACTGTTTATAGTTAACATGAAACCCTAACTTAATAAAATTATCAATTCTCATGCTAATTAAGTTCCAAAACATCATTAAGCATGAATAAATCTTTTTTTCCATGATTATAACAGTGAAATCTTATCATCCTCCCCAAAAGCTACTATTCGCAAATGGGTTGAAACCCTAACAAGGCAAAAACATTAAATCGTGTAGAAGCAAATAAACTTACCTCAAATCCATACATGACTTCATCCCTAACACATGAATCTTGCTCCAAATATTCAAGACCTTATCATAGATTCTAGAAAACCCATGATTCCATCTTCTTTTACCAATTAAGTGGCCAAAATTCATCTTTATGAGCATGCTTGAATGATTATCCCTCTAAACCCTCATGTTTCCGAGTCCAATTGACAAGAATTTGGATCCAATAGCGCTAGGGTTAATCTGGGGCATGGGAGAGGGAAAACAAAATGAAAAAATGAGATCAAAACAGATGAAACTAAACTTAAAAAGTCACATTTTTCTACTGCTCCAGCATACTATGAAAGTTGCGTCGTAGCACAGAATTTCTGTGTCATGGCACAGACTTGCTGGATGCTCAAAAATGGCCTTTTTGAATCTATGCCATAGCATGGGATTTTTGTGGCACAGCATGGAATTACTGTGCCATGACATGGAATGCCTGTGCTATGGCACAAGCCTATTGGATGCCTAAAATTGCTTCCTCTAATGAAGCTATGCTGCAGCATGGAATTTCTATGCTGATATAGTATTAATAATTTAAGTATAATGTTAACATATAATATCAAAAATACCTAATTTTTAAGGCATTGGAAAGATAACGTCAAATTCTACAACTTTTATGTTAACTAATTTTTCCAAATTAGTCCCCATCTATGTGAAAATTTTAAATAAAGAGACAATTTTTAGTGTTTTCAATATTTTTCACCCATGTAAAGTAGTTTTGATGGATTGATCATAACTTCCATATTTGATATCCAAATCAGATGATTTTTGATGTGTTAGAAAGATAGTTTTAAAATCTACAACTCTTATATTGTCCATATTTTCAAATTATTACATTATACATATAAAAATTGATCATAAATGATCTATTTTTCAAATTTAGCATATTTTCATTTCTCTCCACTTTAAACCTTGTTTTCTTTCCGTTTTATTTTTTTACTGTTCATACACTTTTCTCATGATTTATCCACATGATAATGACATAAAATGCATTATAATTTACCTCACTTTCTTGGAAATAAATCATAATTCAATCTAACTATTCATATATCTTTTCACTTCTAAATAACCCTCTTCCCCTTAATTCATTATTATAATCATTATAATCATATTAAAGATCACAGCCATGTGTTCTAACATATAATTACTCAAAATTAACACCGTGGGTGTTACATTTTTACAAGCAACTTTTCTTAGTTTATGGTTGTCTAACATAATAGTTGAGGCATACAAAGTTCCTAAATCTCATAAAAAAGAAAAGGTAATTCTTTTTTCCTTTGATTGTTTATTTTGTGCTGCATGTGGTTTGAATTTCTTAAAAATATCATCAAAGTCATTGTGTGATGTTTGATGCAACAAAAAAATCCAATTTTGAAAGAGGGGGGGACCACACAAAAGGTAATTCCTTATGACGAACCAAATTAGTCATTTAGTAGAGAACATGATAATGGATCTATTGCAATGCATCCTCTATTAGCTGACCTTGTCAAATAGGGGTCTGGAAATGATAATGGGTCATGTCCTACATTTGGTAGGAAAGGAAAAAAAATGAAAACCTAAATGTGCTTGTTTAGATTTAGTTGGTGAAGAATTTGCATCATGTTTCATTTCTGTTTTTTTTTCTCCCAATGAAGCTTGTCTAAAGAAAAGTGAGCACACCTTATGGTTGCTGGTCTATAGTTAAAGAATAGTAAATATTTCCTAGTTCGGTCATTCTGTTCATAGAACTAATGATCTTTGCTTGTGGTTTCAGCAAAGATAAATGTGAATGCAGCATGGGATCACTTGAAGTTACAAAATTCTTTGCAAATAACTAATACTACTACTTTGTTGTGACCTCAACTAGAGAGGTATTATAATCCATCAATTTGTAAATTGGAAATGGGAATATAAGGTTTAAATTTCATGCTAATTTAATGCTTAGGCTTAGTTCTTTCAATTGTCGATGTTATTTTTTAATGTTTATTTGTTCCCTCTTCAAGATGCAGAGGAAGTTTTGCAGTGGTGGATTGTTTTTACAATGTATCTATTTTCATAATAGAGTCTTCTAATTATGGAAGTTGATGTTTTTTATTGAAATAGTTGTCTTGTGGATTGAAAGAATGTAGAGTTTATGGAATGGAAATGTTAGATATAGAAACTCTTCACTAACTGATTTTTGTCTGGAACCAAATTGACTCAACCTTAAAAAAAAGATGGTAGAGTTGATCTTGAACTAAACTAATCTAATAAAAGGATAGGGTAGGATTTTTAGAAATAAGGTTAGGGTAGGTTTGACCAAAAATTGAACCAAACCGACCCAAGTTCTAACCCTAGGATAGAGGTTTGTTGTTCCAATGGTCAACCAAACCGACCCGAGTTCTAACCCTAGGATAGAGGTTTGTTGTTCCAATGGTCATTTCATGAGGAATTTCAAAAAGGTGTTTCAACAACTATTTCTCAACGGTCTTCTTCTAAACGGTCAAGAATTTCTCCAAAACTTATATATAAGAGTTTCATTAAAGAGAAAGGAGGATTGTTTGGGTTTTTGTATTGGCCTCTCTGGCAAAACTTAACCCAAGAGGCGATGGGTGAATTGGGTTTATAAAATTTTCTCACTTGAACCAAGGTCAATTAAATTCCCTCATTTCAAATAATTTGCTAAAGAATTTGTAATAAAGAGTTGAGAGCAAGCAAATAATATAAACACAAAAAGTAGGTACAATACATAGTGATTTGGGATAATCTCCCTACTTTGCTTTGTAGAGTCCCATAGTTTAGCTTAACCTAAGAGGGGAGGGGTGAATTGGGTATATAAAAATTTATTATTTAACCCCTATTGAAACATTTTACTCTTTTCATGATTACGTGTGGTGCATTATAAGATAAATAATAAAATTAGTAAAGTGCATGAGGAATAAAACAAATAAGCAAAAACACAAACAACATAATTTTTATAGTGGTTTGGGAATCCTGTTCTTACATCCATTTTTCCAAGAGCACATACTCATTATGCTTTGGGTTCCACTATATCTCATATAATGAAAATAGAAAAGTGCTCCTAGCATGCTTCTAAATTCCAGCTCTAGGGGGCATAAAAAGTGTTGCTAACACTTTTAGATTCTAGCTTTAGGGGGGCATAAACATAGTACTCCAGGTATTCTTTTATTTTTTAGGAGATCACCAAGAAACTTATTGATTTTGAAGATCACTAGCAAACTTATTAGTTTTCTAGAGCTCACCAACAACTCTTTGGTTTCAAGTTTACCAGAAAACTTACACACTTTTATATAGTGTTTCACTTAAGCATAGGGAAAGATTTGATCTCTTTACAACTCTATGTAATACAAAGATTTTCCCATAATGTAAACTTAATGGCCACAAGAATATATAGTTTAAGCTCATAAAAGATAGATAACAATTTAAGCTCTTGGGCCATGGGTGGAAGGATTTGCATTAGATTAAGCTCATTTGAAATATCTTCCATCACCACCATGAATTGTTTCACCTTTTCTCCTTAAATAGCTTCTTCATAATTTTGATCGTTAGAGAATATGGGTTTTATTGAATGCAAAAATGAGAGCAACAATGAATGAATAAGACCATTGAGATTTCTGCCATTAAAGTCCATGCCTTTCTAATTTGTCTGGAGCTGCTACATCGCCATTCTTTTATAGAGAGGAAGATAAGCAGTTGTCGAAATATCTTTTCTCATTTTGACTTGACATAGCTCAAAAACTTATAACACCTCTTGTTGCCCGAAATGGTGACTGGAACAAGTATGTATAGTAAAAGCACGGGTGCAAATACCATTTAGATGCAAGTCACATAAATTGATTTTCTTCTGACAAGTCTACATTTGTCTATCATAAGTTATAAACGAATTCTTCTATTAGTTTATCTATTAGTCAATCCTTCATAAGAATGATTCTATTGTAAATAACAGACAAACTCTAGGTGGCACAAATGAAGTCAAACTAATCGATAGACAAACTCTGCTTTGTTTGCACAAATTCCTCTAGGAGATTTGTCTGTCAGTCGATCTTTCGCAATTATGCTTTATCAATTGTAAATAGCAGATGAACTTTAGGTAATGTAGACAAAGTCAAATTGGTTGATAGATAACCTCTTCTTTGTTTACACGAATAGATGAAGTGTGATGATCTTCTTTTGTTCCACATTTGTTTGCTGGAGGTGATAGACGAATTCTGCTTTGTCTTGCTTGAACAAATGAAGTACAATATTCGTTTGATGTAAGTAAAAAATGAGCCCTACTTTATTTTATCTTGGATGAATTACTCTACACTTCGTCTATATGTTTATTTGTAGTAAGTTGTAAATGAATGTTCCTGTTGAAGTTCATTTGTCCAAGCAGTTACTTTATCTATACAGCTTCATTTATCCTCACTATAGAGTTTCTAATTCATCTTCCACTTTATCTGTTGCTTTGTCTGAAGTAAGTAATAAATAAATTTAATGTCGCAGACAAAGTTGAGTTCCTCATTTGTTATGTATTCTTCGAGTAGCAAATGGAGTTCAACACTGTAACTTCTTGCTTTCTTCATTCTTGATTTGTCTATCTTGACTTAGCCGAAGTTGCACTCCTTTATCTATTCATCTTGCCTTTTTATCCTCAAACGATACCATTCTTCTAACTTTGTTGGTCAGACAAAATTTTCTTCGCTTTGTGTACAATTATTTGGGCAGCTATTCCTTCTTTCTTTATTTATCTTAGTGCTTGATGAGATTACTTCTTTTTACTTTTTCTTAGATAAATTTTGTCTGGTTATTATAGATAGTTCAAATTTCTTGAACAACTTTATGCTCTTTAACCATAGTTTCATCTTCAATTGCTTCTGTCTTGCATTTATCTGTGGAAGTTTATCTTTGAGGTTAACAAACAAGGCAAGCTCGTTGTAGTATATTTTTGTTGGGCCATGGAAAATCAAAGGTGGCTATCTGGTCGGAGTTGATCAGCTGTCTGACCAATTGATGACGCTGGCGGATCTAGTAATGGCGACTGCGACGTGGAACGGACTAGCTGACGACACCTGCACATCTAGCAATGACAGCAGCGACGTGGGACGAATGAAGCCGACCACAGACACAGTCATGACGCTGTCTGGTGGAAACGGCGATGTCGCAAAACGCTCGACTTGCTGATGGGCACGAAGGCTGGCAGCCATGATCAGGTTCGGACAGTGTCGCCGACGGAGCGGACAACATCGGCGACGGTCGACATGGATGAACGCAGGTAGTGTGACACCCCCTGTTTCATGGCAGCCACGAATAGGGTGTCTGATGGAGTCGCCGGTAGCAATATCGGCATCGAATGGCATCGCCAGTGACAGCATTGGCAGCAACACGGTTCTCGAACAGCGACGGCGCAGCAATAGACCGGCGACAGCGACGTCCTGCCATTGGCAGCAACGCAAGCAATGGAGGTCGACGGGCATCGCGCATTCTTCCGGCTAGCAGCGAGGATCGTGCGACGCGGGAGGGGATCCTAAAAGCGATGACACAATGTAAAAAGCTTGATGAACGGGTCGATCAGATGTTCAGCCGCCGGCTGGCGAGACTGAACACCCGCTTTGCAGCCAGCGCAGGAGACCTGTCCGGCGTTGACGCCCCCTCTCCAGCCGCCAAATCAGAGATTTGGTGCAGAAAAATCAAGTCTAGCCGTTTGGCCAGGTCCGATCGGCCGTCCGACCAGCTGAAATCGTGGGCGGAGGTTTGCAGTGGTGACAGCGACCTCACGTAGTTGAATACCGCCAGCAGACGGCTGCCCTATTCTGTGGCAGCCACGAACAGGGCATCCAATGGTGAACTCGACGATGGCCTAAGGTAGGCAACACAGTCCGGTCCCCTCCGACTGTGATGACAACAACAAATAAATGGGTTCCCGACCAGCAACGGACGGACAGCGCCGGCAGCAAGGAGGAAAGCCAAAACGCTGCCGTGATTCTATGCATCCAAACGCCAGCAAAGGTGGACCGCACGAAGCCTGACTAACGAAACGGCCAAAGATGATGCCGGTGCAGGGAGCAGCAGCGCCTCGCTGCCTCCGGCAGCGACAGCTCATGACGATGGTACACGGCCACACAGCGGCCATGACAGGCAGCTGATCCATAGCTCAGTGAACGGAACCGTGAGCAGGGCTCGCAGCCGGAGATGACACACTAGCAGCAAGGCCATTCCGGCGTAGCGCTCAGGTCAGATGAGCGGGACAGAGCGCCAGCACGACACGAAGCTGCTGCTGCTGCCGACATGCCACAGACGCGGGCACCACCTCATGCACGACGAACGCCAGCGTGGGCTAACCGAGAGCGCCAGCACGACACGAAGCTGCTGTTGCTGCCGACATGCCGCGGACGCGGGCACCACCTCATGCACGACCAATGCCAGCGTGCTGAGGAGACAACTGGGAGAGCCAGCACGGCGCGCAGCAGCTGCTGCTGTCGACGTGCCACGGACGTGGGCACCAATTCACGCATGACTAACGCCAGCGTGTCGAGGGGGGCCGAACCGCATGGCTGATGGGGCGAGCAGGAGGAACGACGCCAGCAGGCTGAGAAGTGGCAACCCCAATCTGCATAGCCACATAAGTGACGAGTCGTGAAGTTGGTGACGCGTCGCGTGACGTGGCCCGTAGTTTCGGAAGTCCTCACCTGCGCGTCTAGCAATGAGCGTGCAAATGAAAAATTGGCGATTCACATGGGAAGAAAAAGAAAATTAATATGCAAATAATTAATTTGTTGCAAATAATCCATGTGAAAAATAATATACATTAAAGGGAGTATTTTTAAGGTTAATTGCATGGTATCTATGATAGGCATGCACGCGATTAACCCTATTTTGTGGCAATCTATTTTTAGCTAAGGTAATTTGAAATATTTCGACGTGGGAGGAAAAACCATCCTGTAAGAATTCAAAAAATGCCCATATTGGTGAAGCTGGGCATATTTTTCCATAGGAATTCTCAAAATGCCCCCATGGTGGAGCTGGAATTCCCGAAATGCCCCCACTGGTGGAGTTGGGCATATTTTACAAAGAAATTCCCAGAATGCCCCCATGGTGGAGCTGACTTCCGG
>JAYJMB010001989.1:0-15878 GCA_036873735.1 Pouteria campechiana
CTCTCTCTCTCTCTCTCTCTCTCTCTCTCTCTCTCTCTCTCTCTCTCTCTCTCTCTCTCTCTCTCTCTCTCTACCCTCCCACTCTCCCTCTCATCTAAACAATATCGAGGATTTGAATTATTGATCTGGACCATTAAGTAGTATCAAAACTCTACATTTCCCAAGAATATACAAACCAAGGCTACAAGAATTGCCTACTTGAATTATTAGCACGAATGATCAATCTGTTTTTCAACCTGAACTTAATTTTAATTTTATAAATTTGATTTGAGTTAAGGTTTTAGGAAATGAGCCCCGGTGCTGTTTGGGTAGAGATTTTCCAATTTGGATCAGGATTTTGTTGATCTCAACCCGATCCAACCTGAACTAATTTGCACTCCTAGCCGTAAGTGAAAAACTCAAGTTGGAGAATGCTATAAACTTGACTTGATAGTGTGGCCTGAGCTAGTAGTAGAATAAATTTTGGATCTGAACCTAAAGGAGTAATATTTGAAGGAATGCTTCCAAACAAGATAGGAGGCTCGAAGGTATCTCCATAAGGAGATAAATTTAAAATTTTCACATTAAAGGTTGAGCTGATTTCCATATGCAAAGGCAAGTTAAGCTCATACGCATTGGTTCCTATCTTTCAAATGATTTAGAAAGGGCCAATGGCTCGTGCATGCAACTTTTTAAATGAATGTTTAGGAAAACATTCAAGTCGTATACAAGTCATAGCATAATCACCCTCATAAAATTCATAATGCATGCAATACATATCTTTAGCAATCTTATAAGTTTCATCACATAATACAATTTTCCTTCTTATATTCACATGCAATTCACGAATTTGTTATGCAAAATAACCAACAGAGGAAAAAACATGGAAATCCATGGGTAGGGGAAAATGATCAATTGGTGCATAAGAAGCAAAACCTTAAAAAATTTCAAATAAAGGTTTTCCAGTAGATAGATTAACAAAGCTTCTATAGGCAGTTTCTGCAATACACAACAGAGAATCCCAAGTTCTAAAATGTTAACCTATCTAACATCTAGGGTTCATTTGGATGGAGTGTATTATAAAAGTGGAATAAGGATGATGCTAGTAATATAAGGTTTTTAATGAAAAAGTAAGGAGAAATGATTAAAAATATAGGTAATGATAAGAAAATGTTGAGTTGTTATGGTAGTTAAAATCTCATCAGTCACAAAAGATGAGTAGAGAAGAGTGTATTGCTAATGCATCCAAATGAAGCCCATAAGTAAATTACCCAAACAATGGTTAACAACCTTAGTTCAACCATTAGTCTTTTGGCGAAAGGCAAAAGAAAATTTTAATTTAGTTCCTCCACTTTTCCACGATGTTTCTAGAAGAAACCAACAAATTAACATGCCTATTAGATACATTTGAGGTAGGCAATCCATAAAGTCTAACAAATTCCCTTTAATAAAAAATGACCACATGTGAAGCATCATAATCTTTTGATGGTGGGGGAAATTTGATATCTTTGATAATCCGTCCCCAACTATAAGAATAAAATCATACCCTTTAGGAGTGTAACTAAGAATAAAATCTATGCTAATGTCTTTTAAAGAATGTGATACAAGTAGAGGAGCATACAACTTTATATTTCATTTTTAGCTATAGCTAAGCTAACTAACAAGTCCGACATTTTGAGACAAAGCTGTTTTAAAGACGTCTATAAGCAAACATCCATTTGCAAAGATAACCAATAAAATCTATCTTCCACTACTGAAATAGCATGACAGAGGCCTGTCCGCCTCCCTAGAAGTTCAATTTGGACTGAGACAAATGACAAACGAAGTAACAGAGGCCTATTACCCTCTAACAATCAAATCCAGCAGCTTTTTCAAATGACTGTTGGAAGTGCGAAACCATTGACTACGGCTAGAAAAGTCTACAAGTCACTCCACTTTATAAATATAAGGTGTTGGGACTTGAAGGGTTATAACTTAAAGAGTTAAATACTAGAACACTCCCAACAATCTAGAAGAACTATCTCCAAGCTACAATTGTTACAAGTACTGAAAGCCAATTTTTCCAACTCTTAGAGGAGCTTCTTCACTGTGCTTTAAAAGTAATTTTAGTTTATTTTGTTGAGCTTTTCACTAATACAACCAAGAAGCATTCCTTTGTAAATTTTCTTTTACAGTTGGTTTGAGTATTTTGCTACCAAAGGGGGCTTATCCTTACAATAGAGGTGCTATTTGGGTTCTCCGCTAAGCTTATAGAAACCAAATGGTGTACGAGTCTTGGAAAAACCAAAGGTATGGTGATTCTACTTTTGGATGGTGGAACTCTAAGGTTAGAATACCTTAGAGAGTAGAGTAAGTGTTGATTTTGGCCTGAATTTGCCTTATTACTTTCTTATTCATGCACTTGCACATTGATCTTTTGTTTCTCAATCTTCCGTGTGTTTTTGCTTTGCCATACACTCCCTTTGGGAACAACAATTTGATGTATTTTTCTTTGGAAATTTGAACATTTAATTATTTAATTTTGGATTTGATATACGTGTAAAGTAATCAAAACATAAATCAATCTGAATGTTGGTTTATATTGGAGTTTTATTTATTTTATTTAGAACTTTTATCTATACACATAGTTTTGAAAGGGTGTCACTTGGTGCCACAGTAAAGCTCTTTGTTTGCATTTTTTATGTTGAGAGTTTTGAGTCTTAGAAATAGCCTCTTAAAAAAATGAAGGTCCAACTACATACATCTCAACCTCCCCAGACCTTGTATTGGCAATAGACTCGTGCACTAGGTACGTCCTTTTTCTTTTATTTATAGTTTATACGTAGTTAAAATAAGGATTTTTCTATGTATCAATTTTCTATAAATAAAGTAGTATGCACCAATGCTTGCCATTTCAAGAACTTCGGCGAAATTTTCATCGAAATTTTCGTTTTTCCATCTTAGCGAGATATTCTCGCCAAAGAAAACGCATGCATTTCACTGTTATGAGATAAATTCGAGAAATTGGCGAAATTTTCAACATTTTTTGCAATTTCTTGAGATAATCTCAAATATCTCAGCAAAATTTCGTTGAAGGAGTGAAATTTTGCCCCCAAAAGTCGATAGGGTGCCCTAAATGTCATTTGCGCCCCCTTTCCCCCTCTGTGAGCATCCGAAACCCACCCAGATCTTCCCCAAAATCATTTTAGAAACCCCTTTCCATGATTTTAAAACAAAAAACAAGATTTGCACCTTCGATTTGAAGATCAGAAGTCAACAGCATTCAAAATCATTTTTTCCCCTTTGAAATCGACAATGGATGTTTCGAAATCCATTTTCGAAGACATCTTGCTATATTTGGGGGGCCAAAATCGACGAGAAAAGGAGCAACATACCTCCATCTCATGACAGCATGCTACAGTGGACTTTTTGCGATTTCAAGGCTTCAAATCCTTCGATTTCGTAAGTGGAGTGTTCAAAATCCTCTTTCATGTGGATTGGAACCAGAATCAAAGGAAGAAATCGATTAGTGGCTAGCTGGGGGAGGCACTATTCGTCTGCAGCAGCTTTTTGGGGAAGTTTTCCCCATTTTCAACATCGATTGCACGCTGAATCCATTCAAAGCAAGTTCAATTTCAAACAACAACCAGTATGAGATGGATTTTGGATTTTTTTATTTTTTATTTTTTTGGGGGGAAATGCATATTTTATGCACATAATTTGAATTTCTTATGATTATTAGTGTTTTATTTCTTAGATTTTCTATCATGTAAATTAAAATAAGTTGTAGATTAGGTATTCTATTTAAATAACTTTTTAAACATATGAAAACTAATTATTTTAAGAATTATTTTATTTAAATAACATTTAATAGTGATAAAAAATAAATGGATATGTTGTTGAATGTCATATAATTATTTCATAATTTCTTTCTGGTCTTTGTTTATAGGTCCAATATGTCAGGCTCAAGTACTGGAGAAAGCGGTAAAAATAAGTCACATTGCTTGGGAGCATATAAAGCCAGTTGAAGGGTATTTCAATAGAGCAGAATGTAATTTTTATGATTAGCAAATGAAATCTAGAGGTGTCATAAGATTGAAGTAGCATTTAGCAGGAGGGTACAAGAATGTTTAAAATTGCCCTAAGGTACCCTTAGATGTCAGAAAATTGACGAAAAGAGATTCATCCCAAGGAGTGAGCTTTCAAGAGTCAAGAAAGCAGCATGAGAAAGATATTTCAGAGAGATTATATGGATTTTCTGCAACCATGGATGTTGATGATGATGGGAGGGATGAGGAAGAGAATGATGCTGATTTAAGAAGAGTTATGCATACCTCTAGAATGGAGCAATGGGAGAGAGAACAAATGATTAGACTAGAGAGGAGCAGGTCAATATTCCATGGGTCTATTAAGGAAACTGGTGGTGGTAGGGGGCTAGGGGTGATGGTGGCAAGGGTGGAATTATGGGTTATTTTGGGCGTAGGAAGAGTATGAAGGTGACTAAGCCTAGATTATATAAGCAAGCAGGTGGAGTACAAAAAAAAAATTAAGCAGATGTTTAATAAGAGAAGGGATAGTATTGCCCAACTTGGGAAATTTTCATCCAAGTTTTTCTTCTATGATGCAATACCAGCTTATGCAGCAGATTCAATTGCATTTAAGAACTTTGTAGTCATCTAAGACCCATTAGATTTAATGATGATAGGGCATTATGCTCCTCTAGAGCAAAACGATGAAAGAGAAGACCCATTATATGAGTAGCTGCAATCTAATGATTTAGATACTAGAGATGAAGGGTCAGAACCTAGTATTGCTAATTTAGCTCATGAGAAAGGAGCTAATGTTCAAAGAGTAGTAGAGGAGGAGAGAACTCCAATAGAAGACTTTGATCCATTAACAAGATCTGAAAGCACTTCTCAATCACAAGATCCTTCAAATCCATCTCAGTTTAGATTATTATCAAGCACAGAGTCTTCTTCAAGAACAAAGAGTGGAGGTGGTGGTGGTGGTGGTGGTGGTGATGATAGTGACGGTGATGATGGTGGTGGTGGTGGTGGTGGTGGTATGGGTGGTACTTCAAGCAGCCAAAGGCCTCTTAGTCCATTCAATGGAGAAGCTGATTTCCAACATGCTACACAGGATGATGATCACGGTGCACAACTGCCTGTGAAATCTTATGTGAGAAGGTACGGAAGTAGAAAGAAAGTGACCTTCACAGAAGAAGATGACTTGGTGGATAGTATAGTTGCCACCTCTATTGGTAGAGATAGTAATGAGCGGAGTCTAGTTGTGGGTATACCCCTTATGGCTATCATGCTGGGGATTATTCTCAAGAATCTCAATAATCTTATATCGGAGATTCTGAATATTATCCTCAACAATCTTATGGGCAAATACCATGCAACTCCGGAGAGTAGAACCGAAGCGTCTTCATCTTCTTTCCATGCATTATACGACTGATGTCCGGGTGGTTTCTATAGTCATTGAAAGAAAGCTAGTAAGAAATATCATGTCGATGATGAAACTAACAAGCCCGTGCGAGTTTCTTTTTGGTGGTGAAGTATAGTGATAACATGTTTCATACTATATGCATATATTTAAGATCTTTCTATTGCCTAGATCTCTCATTTAATAGCATTCCACTATGGATATCTACTTTATCTGCTTCTGCATCATTGATATATTTCTTTCATATTGTATATATTGACATTTAAAGTGATGTTTTTTGTTTTAAATGTGAATTTAGATTTATCATGATTTATTATTAAGTTTTTTAGAAGATTTTCTAATTTTTCTGCATTTTTTTAATTTTTTTATATTTTAGTAAAATTTTCGATAATTTCTTCTAAATTAGCGAATTTTTCTCCTTTTCAGCTTAGCAAAAATTTTTCTTTCAGCGAAATTATGAGCACCGGTATCTACTAGGGTTTTCAGACTTTTGGTGATTAATTATTAAGTACAAGTTCTCTATTTCATTACTCCCTAATTCTCTTAAGTTCTTTTATTCTACCCCATGAGAAAGTCCTTCTCCTTCCTCTTTCTTCTAAATTCTTCTATTCTTTTTTCTCAAATCCTTCTAAAGTTTTCCCCTTCTATTCTAATTTCTAATTTCTTCCCTTCCTTTCTTTCTAGTTTAAGATGGCCTACCTCTTTCTTTCAAAATCTTCCCCTTTCCACTCTATCAAAGCTTTTCTATTCTGTACTAGCTTGATATAAAAGCATCATTTTCTAAATCACCTACCCAAGAAGAAAATGAAAATAATTGCGAAAACGTTGTGATCCAAAACAATATGCAATAGGTGAAATACACGGCAACTCACCAATGTAATCTCATATGTAGACCATGCAAATTAACCTAAATGGATTCTTACAAGAACTGGAGCACATGAAAAGGTGAATATTAAGTAGAAATAGTATGGGAAAACACACAAATATGACTGGAACTATGAGAAAAAAATTCAACCACAAATTTGAATCAGTTTGGAAAGGCAATGTATCAAAAAGAAATTGCGCTTTTGAGCACCTAACACATAGTGCTTTGCAATTATCATTAAAGAAATAAGTAGAGCATATTCTTGTTTGGATAGAAAAACAATGTTTTGACTGTACTCAACTGATCAGTCTCTGTGATTCATGATTCAATGCCTTTATGAAATATGTGGAATTTTGGTCCAAATTGATATGTGCTAGCTTACATGGTAGACTCCTGGTACCTAGAATGAGTTTAAAGTTCAGGGTTATGAATGGTGTTAAAAGCTTTTCACCCCTATATTTAGAATATTAGATATTTAAAAAAAAAAAAAAATCTATTAACCTAGAGCAAACCACCTGTTAAACCAGTTCAAACTTAATCCCTGGATCAACAGATTCAACCTTGTGGTTAAATCAAAGTGGTTTAAGACACAAGGCACAATAGCCTCTTAGATCCAAGGTGGAAGGCTCACAGGCAAAGCAAGCACCAGAGTGAAGCACGGCGCATATTATCCAAAATCTATAAATATAATTAAAATTAATAATGCTTAAAATATACAGTAGGAGAATGAGTAAATGTTAAAAATAAACTGACTTCATAATCATACAACTATAATATGTTTATATTCTAAAGTTAACAGAAAAAAAATTAGAACCCACAATTCATCCGACACATAAAGCATAAAATATCTAAATCAATAAAGAAGCACAAACAGCTTACCATATAACCCATAAGGATTTCATCAAAAAACATTGTCATGTATTGCAATTAACTTATGGTATAGAGATTCAAATTCCATTCACAAGGGAAAAAAAAAAGAAAAAAAAAAGAGTCCAACCTCTGCTCTGTCATGGACTTCCAAGTTTGCAGCAACTAAAAAACAATCAAAACAAATATCTAACCACAGGTTCACAGAGTTATAACCAATCACAGTTGCAGACTTACGTTTTTGGAGTGAGTACAATGTCGCAAATGGAAGATAAAAAAAAATAAAAGGAGAAGAAGAAAAACAATAAGAAGCAAGATGTGGATGGAGAGATTAGAGCAAGGAAGGATGGGGAAAAGCTAGAAGGTACTTGGAATAAAATGCCCCAAACAAGAAAGCCAAATTCGACAGGGATGATTCTTCTCTTGCTTGAATCAAGCTCCAAATTCAATAAGGGCATTCTTCTCTCCTCCCTCACTAAAATCAGATTCAATTCTTTGAGTCTTAATTGGTACCCTTCTCTCCTCCCTCACTAAAATCAGATTCAATTCTTTGAGTCTTCATTGGTAGAGTCCTGCCTTCTGGTATTTCCCTCCGTCCCTACCTCCCTGGATAGGAAAAATGAAAAAGCAGATTTGTTGTACTTTTGTTTCCTTTTTTTAACATACTCCAGTGTTGCAAGAATGAAGGCACAAAGGCATGCACCTAGCTCAAAGGTGTCGAAAATGTGCACCTTCATGTCACCTTGCTGAATGTGCCTTACCAAGACCATTTTAAGGTGCACATCTTGTGCCCATCTGTCCCTTGCACCTTTCACAGTTATGGGCTACACTGTTAAAACTTAAAACATTGAAAATGGGAGAAAAAGATGTAAAGACTATCTTCTTTAGCATGAGAATTTGCAACCCTATCAATTCCAGCTATCACCTTCTCCGTTACTTTCTTCTATCTGATAAACTATGCCAATTTCTAACATAGGTTGCAGACTAACACTGATAGAAATGTACTATAGACACAGCCTATGCAAAAAGAACTATCAACAGCCTGGCTTGGGAAAAGGAAGATCAGAGGCCAAGATGATAGACATATATCCATTGATTCATGTGTTAGTTCTTGCTCCATCATTGTCCAGAGCATTAGATCTGAACATCAAGCAATGAGGTAACAGAGTGGCAAGCAGTAATCGGCAACTTAGAAACAGAGGTTGAAGTTACCCATTTGAAAGGATGGCGACATTACTTGGTCATAGAGCAAATGTTGGGAGAGAGCAGGGAAAGGTTTTAAACCTATGGAGCTGACAGCCAAATCCATAATGACAATAATGATCATCCTTGGTCCTTGAGTTCGTTTAGGTCTATTTCTATGGAATTGCTGCAGAGGAATAGAATGTCGAGGTCTTTATTTGTAGTTTCTAATGGAATGTGGAATAACCTTAAATTGCAACCCTATTTTTTTCTTGTTGAATGCAAATAATGTTGCAGAACTATGAGAGACCTGCTCCAAGTGTGACATCAGAGTTTTCGCCAACTGGTCACCCAAGAAGAAGAAAATCTTCCCTCACAAGTCACATTTGATGCATCCAAATTTCCTCTTATATTCAAGGCATCTTGGCTTGCCAAAGCAAACCATTCATTTTCTGATCTAAAGGACTTGAAACATCATAAGAAGAAGCATAGAACTTCCAAAACCCCCTATTGCACCATTTACTTGGCTGACAGTACAGTTCCAGATGGGCAACTTCTTGCAAACGCTCATAGAATTGCACAGAAACTAGGTATTTCCTTTAGAAGCAATCTTGAGGATTACCCATGATGATCAATTCTGTGGAAGAATGATTGAAAAGAGAAGACAACCTTGCCAGTGAAACTTATGAAAAGACAACTTAAGACTACATGCAGTGGATGAAGTAGAAGTATTAGGTATCTGGTATGATTTTACATCTGGTAAAATCATAACAGGGAGGAAAAAAGAGATTATATCTGGTATGATTTTACATCTAGAGGTGCTTATAGAAGAGCAATAGGGAAGAGAGAGAAAATAGACTTAAAAGCTTATTTCATGTACAATAAATAGAGATAAAGAATACGCAAGATAGTGGGACCATGCACATAAAGAGCAAGCAATATGGCTATTGGGAGTAAGTTGGTTTTAGTTGAATGCTCCAAATGGCACATTACAAATGAAGTAGAATGTTAGGCTTGAGGATGAACAGTTAACTGGATCAGGATTCATACAAATAACCCTAATAGTTGCAATAAGTTTCATATCAAAATAACCAGATATTCCAGCTTAGTTTATTTGCTTATTTAAATGCTGAAAGTTTGTCACACAGAAGACGGGGGGCCCGGGGGGGTTGCAATGAGACTTCATGTGCAGAACTTCAAAGACAGAAATTTCAATTGCTCAGAAGAAGCAAGCTTTACAATCTATAAATATTTGATCAGATGTGCTTCAGATAGTTGACATTAAGAATCACACATTACTCGATAGACCTGGGAATTTGGTAGAGAATAATGTTGTTATTGGATGTAGAATGCTGCAAACAAGTATGGGCAAAAGGAGGACAGTCAATCGAAGGGATCCAAAATTAATATTAAAAAAAAAAACTAACAATGTAAAGAAGCAAACAGGAAACAGAGTATTCATAATAGCAGAATAAAAATCATGAGTACACAAACTGAAAAAAATCAATTGAAACACAAACCATACACCAATATAAACATGAATAAAATATCTAAAGATTACCTCAGTAACTATGGGTTCAATTTCATTAAAGATAATTCTTAAAAAAAATAATAATTAAGCAAACAAGTTCTACATGTGCAAAAGAAATCAGTTGACCATGTGCCATACGTCATTTTCAGAAGAAGCCAAAGAGGTCAAATGAATGAGAAAAACCTTTATAAAAGCCTTGTGTTGTTTGATTCGCTTTTTCCGATTCCGTCCCTGAACACTTCCTTCATTTGGTCGACTTCTAGGGATTGGTTCCCCAGGTACATACTGTACCCAAGCATAAGGCCCTGCATTCTTGCAGTCAACAAACTACAGTTAGAACCACAATAAGAATACAGAAGCTACATGATGAGGTTCCCACTCCTTCACTAATGTCCTTCAAGAGGACACAAAAAAGGCTGACAACTTGCTGCTAATGGCATGAGATTGTTTTGTATGACAATTTAGACTAATCATTAACCCTTTTGTTTATTTTTACGTAGACTTCACCACTTCTTTGGTGTATTGATGTAGCACAAGAGGGAGGAGAATTTAGAAGAAAGAGAAAGCATCCTCTAAGGGGATGAGAAGGGAAGAAAGGAGACAAAAATAGAAAAATTAGGGATTTGAGAGATAAATAGAAGAATAATAGAGGGATTTGGGAGAACTTGTATGTACTTGCATTCAATAAATAATCATAAGTTGTCTTACACATGAACCATGTCTCCCTATTTATAGGAGATTACTGTTAAGGCTAATCCTACTACAATAAGGATAAGACTGTAAATAAAGAAACTCTAAATAAAAAATAGTCTAAAGTCTAAACTAATCTAAACCATTCACCAAGTTAATCTACATTGTGATCACTTGATGATTACATCAAATCCTAAATAAGCAATTCAATATCAAAATCTTAAATAAAACATACTGAAAAATATGCTATAATAAATAAATCCTAAATCTTATGTGCTAGCTTTTATTGATAATATTGTGTTCATCATCATGTATGGTTATCAAGTTCAAGTTCCAGCACTTATGGCGTGCATGGGTTTTCTTTCTATTTCCTTCTGCTGTCTCGATATCAAGTCATTTATCCTGTACAGGACGAAGGTGAATTCATGCATGTCATAGGTGGTTAGACAGCTAAAAGACAAGGTAACTAACAAGTATAAGAATTTTTTATTTTGTTGGAAGGGATTCCAATTTAGAAAACCTTGTCTTATCCTATTTTATTGCAGAAGATAGTGAAAGTGCCATTTTGTAGGCACCATATTGCAGAAGAAACCATAAAGAATATAAATTCACCTCAATCATAAGGTAATAGATCTGCAGCATCCTTGGTGGGCATTCATCTGATTTAATTCTGCAAGACCAAATATGTTGGCTGCTTCAATTCTAGAAAGAGAATTTCTAACCCATGGCTACACAACTTTTGTTTTTAATCAATCATCTTGATGGATCCTCTACATGCTCTGCTATGATTTCAAAGGAAAAGCTTGCTGAGATTCACTGTTGCACAAATCTAAACACCTTAATCTCCACATTTTGAATATAGACTAGCCTTAACCAACATTAGGAGGAGTCTGGAAAACTAATTCAATCAGAGAATTTAGCAATCCAGATAGTATAAATGACCAATATTGTGGAACTCAGAACAAAGAGGAGATGGGGGTTGCCAATTTAGATATCCTTCTATTTCACAGGAAGCTTAGCTTTACTGGTGCACAGTAGGGATCAAAGCTCATGTCTACAAACATAAGATGTAAGACCAGAGAAAACCATAAATCCTGAAGCAAGCTGTTGCAATGTTACCACAGCCATTCCTTTCATCCTTTCTACTTTCAAAAACAAAATTAGGTTTAGTCTCATTTAAATCCTACAACTCTGCTTTCTTATAGCAATTCCAACTTTCTTCCTGGCCGTTTTTATCAGCAGAGAACCATGAATGGCCCATTAAAGGGAAAGAATGTGATAATCCAGGCCATCTAATTTTAAAGAACTACTAACTTCCAATGCTGCCGATCTCTTGACATCCATACTCCATCATTTTCCTTCTTCTCATTATGCATTGTCCATTTGTTAATTGCTAGTCATGAATGAGATAATGTGAACAATAAGTGGGTCTTCAGACTATGTAACACCATAAGGAAGACTGTTCATATTCGCGAATCAAAACTGAGATAGCAGAAGATCAGGACCCATATCCACAGACTGATAATACTTCAAGCAAACCAAATATATATATATATATATATATATATATATATATAAAAAGCCCCGTTTCTTTTTTACCCTTTCGTTTTGAGTGCGCCAGAAAAAGAGAAAACAAGTCCTAAAGGACAACTGCTTGCAGCTGAAAAGGAAAAAATAAAAAAATAAAAAATCGAAAAAAGGGAAAGCATATGATTTTGGAACCTGGAGGTCTGAGGCTGGCCCTTTTCCGTCGGGAATTGTTGCTGGGTCGACGCTTGGGGAATCGAGTATCCGTCAAACTATGAATTCCCATTCTGTAATGGTTCCATGTCGTCATCATTCCCGTCCATGTAGGAGGAGTGCTTGACCTGTTTCTGTTTTGGAGAGAGCTGAAAACAGAACCAAATTCCGCGTTTGGCGACGATGCAGACGAAGCCCCAACGGATCGAAAGTGGGAAAGCGCAGCGCCGGAGACGAGGGCCTTCTGTGATAAAGGGCGGAGAATGCTTCGAATCGTTCCAAAACCCATCCCTGTTTCTTTGCTGCGTTCTTCTACTGCCTAATGCAGCGCATGATAGAAAGGTCGAAATTGTGCCGTCTTGGGCCTCCGTTGGTAGCTCAAAGCGCAAGTTCACTGGAACGGTGGGTTGGCAAGGAATCTGAATATTCCCTCAAATTTTACCAAATGGTATTCTAGGGTTATTTGTATAAATTCTCTTAGTTTACGTGACTCCATGTTATAATTTCATCCTTTTAACACTATATTATAACTTTATTTTTTGCAAGCATATCCCTAAAGTTTATTTTACTTTGCATAAATACTGTATCCCCAAGGTTTATTTTACAAATACTCTTGAATTTTGTTTCATCTTGTATGAATATCCCTAGTATTAGAGTCCATTAAAAAATGACTAATAAATTAATTAATGGCACTAAATTTGATGTAAATTAACAAAAATATTCCAAAAAATCTATAATTTATAAAAAATAAAAAATAATTCAAATTTTAAATAAATAGTTAAAAATAAAATATAAATTGAATATAATTATAATAAAATAGAAAAATATTTTTTATTTTTATAAAATTTTAAAAAATAGTAGTTTTGGATTTTAGTGTATGAGTTCATTAGTTTTATCTAATTTTTTAATTTTTATAAAAAATAATAAGATATTTTTTATTTTATTATTACTATTTTTAATTTATATTTTAATTTTAACTATTTATTTAAATTTGAATTATTTTTTATTTTTATTAGAAATTATGCAATTTCAAGGATATTTTCATCCATTTACATCAAATTTAATGTTGTTAACTAACTTAACAAGTATTTCTTAATAGATTCTAACGTTAAGGGTATATGTGCAACGTTAAGGGTATATATGCAAGATGAAATAAACCTCAAGGATATTTATGCAAGATGAAACAAACTTCAATGATAAGCTTACAATGAGTAAAGTTACGTAGCGATAGGTGGAATTTTGTCAAAACTCATGGGCATTTAACAAATAACTCATTTATTTCATACTTTTAAAAATTGCATATTAATATCATAAGTCTACAAAATATTCAACATTCATCAGTAAATTAGCAGTTTTTCTCCAAAAGTTATTTCTGTTTGTGAATATGCAAATTTATGGGATAAATATACAAATTTTAATTATAAATAATTTAAATAATGTTAGCTACTTTTCTAATAATTCTACATAAATATGAAAATTATAAATAATTTCTCCAAAGCCCCTTTCATTTGTGCTTTTTGTTCTCCTTTTTCTTCTCTCATACTTCACAATGTTTTCATCTTTTTTCTTATTTTTCTTCTTTTGAACCTATCTCTTACATCCATATATATTTTATTCAGATATTCACCTTGCATATGTCCAATGCCGTCATATTTGCAATGTTGTCATAGCTTTTTCTTTGAAGCTCCATTCTTTCTTCTTTTATGTTTGTCTTTAGGAGTATTCTACTAAAGCAAGCATTCTTTGTATTGTTTGAAAAACTTTTTGAATCTTTTGGTAAAGAAAGTCAACTCCTCATCATCAATGGGTGAGTCATCCTCCTCTGTAATTTCTACCTTGGCCTCCAAAGCAAAAGACTTTTTTCCTTTAACATTATCTTCTTCATCCAATAAGGTTATTAAACAGCAAGCTAAGTCTTTAGCTTCTTCAATCGTAGTTACATTTTGTGGCCAAGTCTCTGGTAAAGCTCTCAATTTTTTATCACTATCTTGTAATGTTTGTAATGCCAAGGCTCTAGGTGATGATACCTCCGTACATACTTCATGTGTGTTATTTTATTTAAAGGTATATTGCCATCCTTGATGCATACACCTTTAGTGCTATGATCATAGATTGAAACCAATAAGAATAAAATATAACAAAAGATACAAACATAATTTCATTCATTCATAAATACAACTTTATATATCATGATTCAATTGTAGCAAAAAAAATTGTTGCATTTGATCATAATTTCACTACAATTGCCTCGTCACATCTGATCAAATGCAACGATTTTAATATTGCTGCGTTTAGGCAGATGCAGCCACTTAAAGTTTGTTACATCTGCCTAAACGCAGCAACATTAAAGTCCCTGCATTTGCCTAAACGCAACCACTTTGATGTGGCTGCATCTGACCTTACATAGCCACTTAAAAGTGGTTGCATCTGCTTGAATGTAGCCACTTTTAAGTGGTTGCATTTGCTTATATGCAGCCACTAAAAATTTGTTGCATCTACCTAAATGCAGCCACTTCAAAGTGGCTGCATCTGCCTAAATGCAGCCACATCAAAGTGGCTGCCTCTGCTTAAACGCAGCCACTTTGAAGTGGCTGCATCTGACCCCACGCGGTCACTTGAAAGTGACTCTATCTGCCTGAATATAACCACTTCTAAGTGGTTGCATTTGCCTATACGCAGCCACTAAAAATTCACTGCATCTGATTAAATGCAGCCACTTGAAAGTAGCTACATCTGCCTAAACGCTGCCACATCAAAGTGGCTGCCTCTGCCCCACGTAGCCACTTGAAAGTGGTTGTAACTGCCTAAACGTAGCCACTTCAAGGTAGTTGCATTTGCCTATACACAGCCACTAAAAATTTCGTCGCATCTGCCTATAAGTAGCCATTGGCAATTTCGCTGCATCTGTCATAATTATGCAATTATAATACCTGTTCTTGCTGTAATAATTATACAATTATGATACCTATTCCTGCGTTAGTAATTATGTAATTATGAAACCTGTTTTTATTGTAATAATTATGCATTTATAAAACCTATTCCTGCTATAATAATTTGATAAACACTAATAAGCAAAATCTAAGATGCATCACGTAAAGTGCAAACCAACAGTTTGTCTAACATCTACCAAAATAAAATACAATGATGAATATTTTATTGAGGGTTACTCACAATTCAAGGCCTCTCAATATGAGCTACAAAAGAAAAATAATATCTAAAATAAGTAAAGAGTCCATCATCTTTATATAGCTACTCAAGTGTCCCAACTCTCCTCATTATTAGACATTCCTGTTCATGAGATAACAAACAGGTGTTATAAATGTAGTATGAAAGTAAGTATAAGAAAATTAACATTTAGTAAATGGGTGTGTAATAAAAGCTATGTTGAAATTGTTGCAAGATACTTGTTTAATTAGAATGCAAGTAGATGTGTAAAAATATAGCCACAATCATTATCTCTTTAGGAACAAACAATAACACATATGGTTTGCATGGCAGGAGTTACTAAGTCAAATTTGCTTGTATTAATGCTCAAGTATGATATAATCATAAAGAATTTTGATATCATGTATAAGATAAAACATCTACCTATGTATA
>JAYJMB010001990.1:0-15878 GCA_036873735.1 Pouteria campechiana
ACTCATGATGGAATATCATGCAATGCAATATCAACACATTTCAATTAAGCAAAGGGCCACATATAAATCATTCAAAGTAACTACCTTACAGTACTCAATTTGACCATTATAAATCATAATGCAATACCATCACATCACTCCGCACAATCCTAGAATATTTCTTATCCCCATCATTCTATACACTCACACATGTATCAACATAAGCAATTTGAATTAATTAATGTCATCCCTTCAAATCAAAATGCAAAATAATAAACATCATTTAATAAAGTCATGGGATACTTACTATCCCCATCAATCCCCACATCACATAATATACTATTCAATAGTCTAAATTATAATGCAATAAAGTGCCAATTACAATATGGTGTCCATATGCAATATCATGCAATATTTGCTATCCCTATTCATCTATACATGTATAATAGGGTGAAACCTACTCACCTTAATGGAATACCATCTCATAGATCCTCAAGTTCCATGGCTTAGCCTTCTAAATGAGTATTTAACGGATCCTACATAAACAACATACAACACAATTGTAACTTCATACATCCAAATTAGAATTTAAACTTAGTTTTATAAACTGGTGGATTTCACCCAGTGATCTCACTATTCAACCACATGTTTCATACTTGCTTTAGCTAGAATTCACTATCCCTCTCAACTTGAGATCCTAATTGATCCTAAAATTGCGATCTTCACTTGAATCACCATTACAAGGCTTTCTTTATTAAAATACCCACCTTAACATTCACTATCACTCCTTAAACATCATTTCCTTTATAAATTTAAGTTAAGTAAACCCAACTCTCAATGGATTCTTAAAGGTTGCTATAGAATTAATTCAAATACGCCCTATTTTTTTTCATTGAGGCCTTTTATCAAACACTTAATATGCATCATTTAACTTGAACGTCAACAAGATATATCAACATACATCATATATTTAACATACTTATCATTACAATAGCATCATACATGAATTGATTAAATACACTATCCCAAATCATCATTCATGCACATCTCAATTCATGACTTAAAAACGTTGTTGTCCATGAAAAATGGACTTCCTCATGCCAAATCCTCCTGAAATGTTGCGTTTGTTTACATAATCATTTTTCCCCAAATTAGATCATGTTTTTCCCATTAAAACCCTAACAACAAAACCAAAAATTATGTTGGGAAAAGCATTTTGTTCCCCCTCAAAACAGACATCCAACCCCAAATCTTCACATCTTCTCCATGAAAACAACTTTTCTCTCCTTTTCCATTATCAAAACAGCTAGAGCTTGAGCTTGAATGGGTGGATGAGTGATTCTACACCTAAACAAGGTTGTTTCCTAGATGAAATTGCATAGAAACTAGGGCATGAAGGGTTTAGGGAAGATGGGCGCACGAATGGAAGGAGGGGCTAAAGCCTTTAAATAGGCTCAAAAATAGTGTTCCTGACCACCTTTCTTCACTGATGTTGGCACTGCGGCGCCAAAATTTATGGCCACCCATCATATCCATTGCGAATTTTGGCTCCATGGCTTCAGATTCTAGCACCACCGCACTCGTCCCGCTGTCCCCATTTGCTTTGAAATTTTCTTGCATTTTCTGTGTTTTGATCCCTTTCCTTTTCTCATATATATATATATATATATGTATGTATGTATGTATGTATTTCCATGAGTTTCATACATAATCATAACCAACATGTACTTTAATTATCCCTTATTATAGACTCATTGATGGTCAAATTATAATTCCTTAAAAGTGCACGAGTGTATAATAGTACATTGTGCTTAGTAAGGGTCGATCCCATAGAGAACTGTCAAAGTGATTTAATTATATCTAGTTACTAAGTTATCCTAAATCAATAAGATAAGTTAAAGACTAAGTAAATAAAAGTGTGATGTAAAATAATAGAAAACTTGATGGTAGGGAGTAATGTAAAATTGTATTTAGGTTGTAAGAGTCTAGGGATCTGACTTTACCACTCAATGATATTCAGTGTTATTGAGATGTTAGTGTCAATTCAGCATCTTGGGTTCATTCTATCCATTGTATGATTATTATTGTTAGGCGTCCGAGTTTAAATCAAGTATTTTCTTATTCTAATTACCTATGGCGTGTAGTGTAACTGAGATTGAAAACTCATGAAGATCAGAATAACTGTAATGAATCAAGTAGAATAGTAGAGCATATGGCATCTACCTTAACCATTTACTCACTCATTCAAAAGAGCATATACCTTAACCATGTACTTAAAGATAATCAAGCTAATTTACATAATTGGTGATCAAACAATTAAATAAATCAGATGATTGCATTATACATAAAGAATGGAACAAGATAATATTGAATTAATAACCTAACAATCTCTATTATCAATGAATATCAAGGAGGGCTACATCATTGCCCCAGAAAAAGGAATTTAGTTCATAATAAAAATAGAAAAAAAAACTCTCTGAAATATGCATGATTGCAAAATGCAAACTCTTGCTTGCTCTTCTTGCATCTCTCGCCCAATCTCTATGCTAAAAACTATCTTTCCCTCTGTCCTCAATGTCTTTAAATAACCCAAGCAGTAGGTTTTAGTAGAACCCTTCCACAAATTGTAATTCCTTTATGCACAAAGATCCTCTTCTAAGAATAAATCAATCTTTCCACATGAAAAGATAGCTTTCATGCGTAAAAATAAGAGTTCCAAAATTGATAGAATTGTTACATAACTGGTTTTCAAAGATGCCTTTTGAAAATTGCAATAGCTTATGCATTCCAAATTCAAAAAATTTCAACAACTTGTGAGGAGGAATTTGCTTCCAAAGATAACTCAAATAATTGCAAGTGTTGATCATCGTGGGACCCAATTAATAAAATTACATTATTAATTTTTGAAATCATAGTTTGGATAGCAACATCACATTCAATATATCAAAAATTTTCATGTTTCGCACTTCTATTTCATCCCAAAACTGTTTTCTACATTTTCTAAACTTTCTGCATTCTAAACTTTGTCTCCAACAAAGCTACAGACAAAGTAGC
The DNA here is from genome assembly GCA_036873735.1 of Pouteria campechiana. Classification (NCBI taxonomy): domain Eukaryota; kingdom Viridiplantae; phylum Streptophyta; class Magnoliopsida; order Ericales; family Sapotaceae; genus Pouteria; species Pouteria campechiana. The sequence goes on from JAYJMB010001990.1 coordinate 3,034, forward strand.
CTTGCTATAGATGAATACTTTGTCTCAGACAAATTTGCTATGCCTATAGTTAGTCTATAGATAAAGTTATACTTCCTTAATTTGTCTTAGACAAATCTGCTTTGTCTATTGCTTTGTCTCAGACGAATTTCTACTTACTATAGATGAAGCTCTACTACTATAGACAAAGTAGTTTTGGAGCAATTTCAGTATTTTGATCATAACTTTCTCATATGAACTCAGAATTAAATGATTCATTTTGAATTGGATAGATAATTTTAAGAGATACAACTTTCATGTCTATCAATGTTTTAAATCATTTATATTCTATGAGTCTTGGGGCCTTAAAGTGATGCTTTCTGTCAGACTAATTAGCAGACGAATGTGAGACTCTAAAGATAGTTATACTATTTTAGCTAAAATCTTCTCATATAAACTTAAAATCATATGATTCTTGATGCACTAGAAAGATAAGAACAAAGGATAAAACTTTTATGTTGAATACATTTTCTAAACCTGCCTCAATCAATAACAAAAATTTCTTTAAAGTGACACCTTTTGTAATCTTCAATTTCATTTTACAAATTTTTGAGTCTACAACAAAACAAACTTTGTTAGGTGCAATATTCACTTAAATGTCAATATAAACCACTGAAAATATATTAAAAGATTATCTTAAATATATGAATTTAGATATAAAAATATGATATATTATGAACTTATCAAATACTCTCAAACTTAGCTTTTGATCATCCTCGAGAAAATAATAATCTGAACTCACGAATCAATCAGGAAAGTCCCTCTTAAACAATCAGTAACATGCCAAACAAATTACATATGTGCATCAAGATACTTGCCAAGTAATCTCATGAAACCCATGATTCATCAATCCTTTTATGAAATGAAAATGTGTGTATGCAGTGTTGATCTCATGTTACATGCATGGTTTTCAGTTAACAATGTGCAAACCAATGATTCTTATGATCTTCACGAACACCCCATAAGCTTGCTTTTCATAATCCCTCTCTACTAATGTAGATAACTTTGTTCATTTAGATCAATAGGTATTTGCTAAGGTTATAATAGGGCCTTGGGTTTAGATAACAAGAAAGGAAATAAGGATTCACAAAGTAAAAGATCATATCTGAATTTTACATGAATATTCACTCTTTTAACTTTTTATTTGGATTTCTATATGTTTTAAGTGTTGAATTACTATCACACCCCCAAACTTATTTTCTTATACATTCATTAGGATGTGATCTCCCCAGCTACTACCACATCTTCAAACTTATTATCAGTTGAGTCCATAGAGACGTGATCCCCCCACTTGAAGGATAAATCCTCACTGATTCCTTCCCTTTTATTCCATCTTTCTTTTGACATTCATCTTTTTAATGGCCCCCAAACTTATCTTCTTATGTACTCATATACCTCTCTTAAGAGGCCTAACATGGTTTTTCAACCTGAAAGGGACTCGATGATAAGGCTAAAGAAAGAAAAGTTTAATGGTGATCTTTCATATGCTTTGCATATGTCATTGTTTCATTAAAGCTCAATGGGGACACTAATGACAATGAATGTAATAGGTTAGCTTGAAAGGATCCAACTGACCAAAGAATGCCTAAATCACTTCTAAGTAAACATGTTACCTAGGATTTCACCTTGAGGGATAATCAAACAAGTTCTAATATACTTGTGTCAACCAGAATATGTTACTGAATTCACAACATCATAACTAATTCACATACACTTTGCATGATCATAACATAAAGTGCTCAATGAAGTTTCATCATTCATGAAAAAGAAGGACTTATCACAAGAATCAATAAATCACAAGTTAACATCTATCCTTCCTTCAAAATCATGTGCAGTGGTAATAAAAAACTTAGCATGTATTATTAATCATTAAGAGAGAATGAATTCATCCTATTCAATTTTATCATGTTAGCACAATTGTTCTTGGTTTTACTTGGTTAAGTTAATAGAAATTGTAGCTCCTTAAAAATATACACCTAAATTTTAAAAAAAATTCCAAATAGAATTGACTGCAAATCTAAAAATTTTTTCAAAATTAAACTGAATGCAAATCCAAAATCTAAATGTAAATCCCCAAATACCCCCTAACTTAAACCAAATATTGTCCTCAATGTGAAATAATGATAGAAGCTTAAGTCCAAGGGCATCTCTAAATGAAGTGCATTCTCGTCCTCTTTTTCTGAAATTGATGTGGCCCTTTGCAAATTTCTGGCAATTTATCACTTGAAACATCATCTGCAATCCTTTGAAACTTCTATGCCTAATCTGAACTTAAATTCTTCTTTTTGTAACACACAAAGAACACCAGAAATTAAGAAAAATCTAAAGAAAATAAATAAACAACTAAACTAAATGCTAAGAAAATAAAGAAAGTTTAGAAGCTTGGATTTCCTCCCAAGAAGCATATTATTTAACGTCTATGCAAGATGAATTCCTTCATGGATTATGAAATCAACAATTTTGTTCAACTATATTGGCAAGTCTTCCCTCGCATATCTCTTTACTCAATGACCATTGACCTTGAACTTGTTCCCAGTCCTCAAGTTCTTTAACTCCACAGCTCCATGTGAGAACACTAGCATCACCAGGAATGGTGCAACCCACCTAGATAGTAATTTTTCTGGAAACAAATGCAAATGTGAGTCATAAAGCAAAACTTCCATTCTAGGTTCAATGCATCTTTTGTGAATGATTTGATTATGATATCTTTTTGTTCACTCCTTATAAATCTCTGCATTCTCATAACCTTCATCTCTCAACTCCTCTAGTTCATTTAGTTGAAGCTTTCTCTCTTCACCTGCCTTCTGCAAATCAAGGTCTAGTTTCTTTATCACTTAGTATGCTTTGTGCTCTAACTCTACTGGCAGATGGTAAGCTTTTCCAAAGACAAGTCTGTAAGGACTCATTCCTATTGGAGTCTTCAATGCAGTCCTATATACCCAAAGTGCATCATTCAACTGCATAGCCCAATATTTTCTTGAGGTGTTCACTGTCCTCTCTAGAATTCCTTTAATCTATCTGTTACTTACTTCAACTTGTCCAAAAGTTTGTGGATGATAAGGTGTTGCAACTTGATGAGTGATGCTATACTTTTTCAACAAAGTTGCAAAAACCTTATTGCAAAATTGAGCTCCTCTATCACTAATGATTGCTATTGGAGTGCCAAACCTAGAGAAAATCATGTCTTTCAAAATTTTTAAGACAACATTAGCATCATTAGTTTTAGTAGCCATTGCCTCAATCCACTTAGACACTTAATCAACAACAAGCAGAATGTACATGTTCCCATTGGATGGTGGGAATGGACTCATGAAATCAATGTCCCATATATTAAATAATTCAACAATCAGATTACCTGTGAGTGGCATTTCATCTTGTTTACTAATGTTACTTGTTCTTTGGCACTTATCACACCTTGCACAAAAGGCATGGGTATCCCTGAAAATAGTTGGCCAGTAAAAACCAAATTGAAAAACTTTGAGAGCAATCTTCTTTCCTCCAAAATGCCCTCCATAGCTGAATATGTGGTAGTGACTCACAATGCTTAGCTGTTCATTCTCAGGTACATAGCATCAAATGATTTGATCTAGACAAAGTTTGAATAGAATTGGATCATCCCAAAGGAAATGTTTGCTACTGATGGCAACCTCTTCCTTCCCTGCAAATTCAGAACTGGATTAAGGCTCCCTTAACCAAATAATTAATAATATCACCATACCAAGGTTCACTCCCCTTTATAGAAAATAATGCTCATCAAGAAAATCTCATTGATGGGAATGTTCTCTTTATCTTTCTCCTGCTCAAAATTAGTCCCTTCTACCAGTCTAGACAGATGATTAGCTACATCATTCTCACTTCCTTTCTTGTCCTTGATTATCAAATCAAATTCTTGAAGGAGTAAGATCCACTTGATCAACCTAGGCTTGGCATATTTCTTAGTTAGCAAATATTTTAATGCAGCATGATCAAAATAGACAATTACCTTAGAACCAATCAAATATGAGCAAAACTTTTTAAACGCAAACATAATTGTAAGCAATTCTTTTTCAGTGATAGAATAATTCAATTATTTTTCATTCAAAGTTTTGCTTGCATAATGAATCACGTGAGGCAATTTATCTATTCTTTATCCTAAAACAACACCAATAGCAAAGTTAGATGCATCGCACATAATCTCAAAAGGAATGGACCAATGAAGAACTGCTAAAATCGGAGCAGAAGTTAGTTTTACTTTCAATGTATTGAAAGAAACAAGGTACTTATCATCAAAACAGAAAGTCACATCTTTAGCTAGCAAGTTACACAACGATCTAGAAATTTTTGAAAAGTCTTTTGTGAACCATCTATAGAAACTTGCATGACCCAGAAAACTCCTCACTCCCTTGACTGAAGTGGGAGGGGGCAATTTAGTAATCACATCAAATTTTGCCTTGTCTACTTCAATGCCTTTACTAGAAACAATATGTCCTAACACAATTCCCTACTTAACTAGGAAATGACAATTCTCCTAGCTTAATGTCAAGTTCATTTCAACACACCTTTTAAGCACCAATTTCAAGTTATCAAGGCAATCATCGAATGAATCACCAAAAATAGAAAAATCATCCGAATACCTCAATAAACCTTTCAATCATATCAGAAAAAATAGACATCATACACCTTTGAAAGGTTGCAGGAGCATTGTATAAACCAAAAGGCATCCTTCGATAGGTAAAAGTTCCAAATGAGCAGGTGAATGTTATCTTTTCCTGATCTTCTGGAGCAATGGGAACCTGATTGTAACCTAAAAATCCATATAGAAAATAATAGTAAGCATGATCTGCCAATCTTTCAAGCATCTGATCAACGAAAGGGAGAGGAAAATTTTCCTTTCTTGTGGCTGCATTGAGTTTTCTATAGTCTTTGCACATCCTTCACCCTGTTGTCATTCTCATTGGCACCAACTCATTATTATCATTTTAACAACAGAAATACCAAATTTCTTTGGTACCACATGAATTGGACTTACCCATTTGCTATTAGAGATTGGGTAGATAATACCCGCATCAAGCAACTTGATTACTTCTGCTCTAACAGCTTCCTGCATGTGTGGGTTAAGTCTTCTTTAAGCTTCTCTAGAAGGATTTGCAACATCTTCCAATAAAATCTTATGCATGCACACCGTGGGGCTAATTTCTTTAATGTCGACTAATGTCCAGCCTATAGCCTCCTTGTGCTCTCTTAAAACGTTTAGTAACTTATTCTCTTCATCAATGAATAGGTCAGCAGAAATTATAACTAGAAGTGTATCATCCTTCTCAAGAAATAAAAACTTTAAGTTCCATGGCAGTTGCTTCAAATCCAGTTTTGGTGGTGTGATAATTGATGGTGCCAATTTGGGATTCAAATTCATTTGCACCTCTTTGTTAGCTTCATCTTCTTTGACTTCCCCTGCAACTTCTAGCTCTTCTTTCAATTCCTTGACTTCTTTATCTTCCTCAACAAATTCAGCAGTTGTAAATACCAACTCTAGTTATCTTCTATTTCATGCTGCACAAATGTAGATAAGACAAGAGAGGCCAAATCATCAATCTAAAAACAATCACTTTAGTCTAAAGGTAAGGCTAAAGAGTTGTAAATAGAAAACTCCACAGTCTCATCTAGAATAGTCATTTTCAGCTTTCCATTTTGCATATCTATGAGTGTCTTTGCAGTAGACATGAATGGATGCCCTAGAAGAATGGGCACCTCTCTTTCTGAAATCATTTGCCTCTCCATATCCAAAACAACAAAATCTGTAGGAATAATTAATTTATCAATGTGCACTAGTATATCTCCTACAATGCCTCTAGGATATTTAACTAAGCTATCTGCAAGCTATAGAGACATTGTAGTAGGTTTTAAATCTCCCAAACCAAGCTGTAAGTAAACAAAATAAGGCATCAGATTGATGCTAGCACCCAAATCCAACATTGCCTTTACGTAAGTTGTGACTCCAATAGTAATAGTGATATTGAAACTACCTAGATCCTTTAGTTTTGGAGGGAGATTTATTTGCAAAACTGTGCTGGCTATTTCTGAAGCTAATACCTTCTTGTGTGGCTCATACTTATGCTTCCTTGAGCTCAGTTCCTTCAAAAACTTAGTATAAGCTAACATGTTCTTAATCATGTTAATCAAAGGTAAGTTAATATTGACTTTTGAAAGGATATGATAAATATCAAAAATGATTTGTCCAATTTGCTCTGCTTCAATCTTCTTAGAAAAGGTATTGGTGGATTATAAGATGGAGGTGACTTATAGTTAACCGGAGGGTTAACTATTGAAAACACAGCTCTCCTTGAATTCACCTCTTCTGCTTCCTTTTCCTTCCTTTTGTCTATTTTTGCAGAAGCATTAGATTCATCAGTTCTTTACCAACTTTATTATCAATTACCTTTCCACTTCTCAATATTGTGATGGCTTTTGCTTGCTCTGGTTGGCTTGGCAACTTCCCAGGTGTGTGACTCTACATAGCCTCTACAATGTGCCCCAACTGCATCTCCATCTTCTTCATACACACCTCCATGTTCTGAAATCTTGTTTCATTATTTTGGAATCTCATTTCATTATTCTAGAACTAAGTCTGAGTTATTTGAATGAAACTCTACATAGTTTCTTCAAGAGTAAGCTTCTTAGGTTAAAAAGAAGTTCAAGCTTGATTCCAATTCTGATTGTTGTTCCATTAAAAGTTTGGATGATTTCTCCAACCAGGATTGTAAGTATTTGAATAAGGATCATTATGTGGTCATTGATTGTAGAAATTCATGCCATTTACTTGTTCAGATCCTCCTATAAAGTTTTCATTAGAAGGGCAAATATTTTGTGAGTGATCTGAAATACCACAGATCAAACATAAATCAGCGTGGGAAGGTTGTTTCAAGTTCCCTATCGTAGAACACATCATCTTCATCTGTTTGGCAAGCTCTGAAACCTGCATAAAACGTTTAGTGTTAGAATTTACTTCATACATTCCTCTAGACCTTCCTCTTAAAGTCTTTTATTGGGAGTTTGCTCCAAGCATATCATATAAATCATATGTTTCTTCTGGAATCTTCTCTCTCATTGCTCCACCTGCAGCATTATCAACCATGGCTTGGCATGGTTGTGTTAGTCCATCATAGAAAAATTGATTGAGTAATGCCTTAAATCTCTCCTATGTCTCATGGAATGCTTCCCCATCCATTTGAGAAACAGTGGCAATCTTACTTCTCAATTCTACAATTTTAGCATGGGAATAAAATTTACCAATGAACTTATTATATACTACATCCCATGTAGTCAGTGATTTAAGAGCCAATGTTATGAACCATGTTTTTGCCGCATCCTTCAAGGTATAAGGAAAACATCTCATAAACAGCTGATCCTCAGTTAAACCTTGCAAAGGAAAAGTTTGAATAGTTATATAGAAATCACGCATGAATGTTAAGGGATCCTCTGCAGCTACACCATGAAAAGAAGGAAGCATGTTGAAGTGTATATGCTTCAGCTCATAATTCCTGGCATTGTCATATAAAATAATGCATGAAGGTGAGATTCTAATTGTTAGGCGTGCAAATTCCTTTATCAGTTGTTGAGCGTGTTAAGCCGCTCGGTTCTCCACGTTGTCAGCCAATTGAACGTCTTCTTCACTTATGCTATCTATCTCTATTTCCACTTTATCAATGTGATCTTTCAAGGGTAACAGACCTGGTTTCAATGATCGTCTTCCTTGCATTCACAGTTCTGTAAAAGAATGAAAGAAAGAATTTAAATTCTAAATAAAATAAACTACAACAACTAAAAAGAAAAATTGTAACTAATATAATCAAATCAATTTAAGAAGAGCTCCTCGGCAATGATGCCAAAAACTTGATGGTCAAATTATAATTCCTTACAAGTGCATGAGTATATAGCAGTACAAAAGGGTCGATCCCATAAAGAACTATCAAACTGATTTAATTATGTCTAATTACTAAGTTAGCCTAAATCAACAAGATAAGTTAAAGACTAAGTAAATAAAAGTGTGAAGTAAAATAACAGAAAACTTGATGGTAGTGAATAATGTAAAATAGTATTTAGGTTATAAGAGTCTGGGGATCTAACTTCACCACTCAATGATATTCAATGTTGTTGAGATGTTGGTATCAATTTAGCATCTTGGATTCGTTCTATCCACTATATGATTATTATCGTTAGGAGTCCGAGTTTAAATCAAGTATTTTATCTCTGCCCAATTACCTATGGCATGTAGTTTAATTGAGATTGAAAACTCATGAAGATCAGAAGAACTTTAATGAACCAAGTAGAATAGTTTAGCATATGACGTCTACCTTAACGATCTACTTATTCATTCAAAAGAGCACAGTGTATAGTTTAGTATATGACATCCATCTTAAACATGTACTCAAAGATAATCAAACTAATTCACATAATTGGTGATTAGACAATTAAATAAGTCAAATGATTGCATTATACACAATGAATGGAACAAGATGATATTGAATTAATAACCCAAGAATCTCTATTAACAATGAATATCAAGGAGGGCTACATCATTGCCCTAGAAAAAGGAATTTAGTTTATAATAAAAACAAAAAGAAAACTCTCAGAAATATGCATGATTGTAAAACTCAAAATCTTGCCCAAACTGTGCTGAAAACTTTCCCATCTATCTAGACATCTTTAAATAACCTAAGCAGTAGGGTTTTAGTAGAACTCCTCTAAGAATTGCAATTCCTTTACACACAAAGATCCTCTTCTAAGAATAACTTTGTCTTTCCACATGAAAAGATAGTTCCATGCGTAAAAATAAGAGTTCAAAAATAGATAGAATTCTTACACAACTATTTTCCAAAGATGCCTTCCAAAAATTGCAATAGCTTATGCATTCTGAACTTAAAAAAATTTTAGCAATTTGTGTGGAGGAATTTGCTTCCAAAGATAACTCAAATAATTGCAACTGTTGATCATTGTGGTACCCAGTTACTAAAAATACATTGTTGATTTCTGAAATTGTAGTTTGGATAGCAACATCACATTCCGCATATTGTAAATTTTCATGTTTCGCACTTCTATTTCATCCCAAAATTATTTTTTGTATTTTCTAAACTTTCTGCATTCTAAACTTTGTCCCAGACAAAGCTATGAACAAAGTAGCCTTACTGCAGACGAATCTACTTTTTCTTAGACAAATCTAATTTGTTTATAGTTAGTCTATAGACAAAGTTTTGCTTCCTACAATTTATCTTAGACAAATCTGCTTTGTCTATTACTTTGTCTTAGACAAATTTCTACTTACTATAGACAAAGCTCTACTTACCACAGACAAAGTAGTTCTAGAGCAGTTTCAGTATTTTGATCATAACTTTATTGTATGAACTCAGATTTGCACGATTATTTTTGAATTGGATAGATAATTTCAAGTATCTTTCATGTTTATCACTTTTCTGAATCATTCATATTTTGTGAGTCATGAGGCCTTAAATTGACACCTATTAGATGAATTAGAAGATAAATGTGAAGCTCTGAAGACAATTACACTGTTTTAGCCATAACTTTCTTATATAAACTCAGAATCATATGATTCTTAATGCATTGGAAATATAAGAATAAAGGATAAAACTTTCATGTTGAATAGATTTTCTAGACCTCTTTAATCAATTCGAAAAACTTCTATGATGCCTTTTGGAATCTTCAATTTTATTTTATAGATATTTATGTCTGCAACAAAACAAACTATGTTAAGTACAATATTCACTTAAATATCAATATAAACCACTGAAAATACACTAAAAGATGATCTTAAACATGTTAATTTAGATATAAAAATATGATATATTATAAACTTATCACTCATTAAAATATACAATTAGTCCCCTCAAATACTAAGGATAACGTCATTAAATCACCATATACATTAAATTTCACAACAATTTTCCTCACAACTTCATAAATTCTTGTACATTTTATCTGAATATGATGACTTAAGAAAATTCTCTCAATTTAACACCCTGGGGTGTTACAAGATATCCATTTAGGAATGCATTCTTTACATCCATTTGGAATAATCTAAAATTCTTGTAGGATGTAAATGCAAGCAACATCCTAATAGCTTCTAATCTTCTTACAGGGGCATAGGATTCTTCAAAATCGTTTCCTTCTTCTTGGGAATACCCCTTAGCAACCAACCTTGCTTTATTTCTTACAACAAGTCCACTTTCATCTAACTTGTTTCTAAATACCTACTTTGTTCCAATTACATCAACATTTTCAGGCCTTGGAACTAATTTCTAGACTTTGTTCCTTTCAAACTAATTTAGCTATTCTTGCATTACAATTACCTAGTTTTCATCATTTAGAGCTTGATCAATGCGAATAGGCTTTATGTTAGAAATGAAAGCATAATGACCTCAAATGTTCTGCATGGATTGTCTTGTCCTAAAGTACCATACTACCATACTCAGGAGGTTACCAACCAAGTGGACTCAGCTACAGACCAAATGGCCTTAGCCATTAATCAAGTGGACACAAACACAACCCAAGTGGACTCAGCCACAAACCAAATGGACTCAACTTCCTTACAACTTTGGTGTGTTCCAATCCATCCCTGCAATTCTCTACAAATGTTGCAGATTCCATGATCATATGGTATTCTGCCTTCATTTCAACCCAGAGATTCTCTCCATCCATGCCTACTAAATAAGCAAAGGAGTCTCACAAAGTAGGCTGATCAGGTGTAACGCCCCTCCTCCCTAGAGCGTAACTAGTGGTAAATTTAGAGGAAATTCCAGTAGAGTCTCCCCTAATTTACCACCATTATCCTATATAAAATATGCTAAACCATAATAATTATATAACAAATACTCTCAAATATGAAAATATAATATGGCCACCTTTAGGCCCTACCAATTTCTACATAAATTATATAACTGCTGCCTCCAAAATACACATCACCACAATACCCACAGACCAAGATCGGAGTAGATTGTACCATAGCTGTCAAATCATATACACTCACTCTATAATATGATATGCTGTAAAACTAAGTGATGATACATGTCTAATATACATCATCATACATCATGAAAAGAAGTAAAGCCTTTACTGGTGTCACGGCCTAGACCCGTCACGAGACCTAACACCCTGTTGGGCTCCGTCCTCTAACCTGCTAGCTAAAAATTTAAATAAAATGGTGAGTTTGGGCAAAACTCAGTAAGCAGTTAAGCGGAAAAACATGACTATAAATAATGCAATAAACAGCGGCATATAGAGTAGTAAACAATGATGCAAACAGGCAAAACATGTCATGCCATATGCAGGATGTCATAGTCAGTCAGTAGCTAGGTTCATTAAGATTTTAATATTAACATCTCATTAATTATTTTATAAACATATTCATAATGATATCGTATACATAGTTAACCAGTTAATACCGGATCAAATACCGATACGTCATACTGCCCTTTTTTTACCTATCAATCCATGATTACCTCTTATAACAGTATACTGCTCCACTATCATACACACACTCTTCCTTGAGAGGCATACAAACTAGAACACTACCCTTTCACTCTTCAGCACGTCAGGTCCATCTTGGCACTCCCGATTAGAAGCCTACTAGGCCCACACAACCATATTGTTGTATCCAATGACACCTCACCCTCATCACCTCACAAGAGTACCAGTTCTCCATAAACACGCCTACACAAGCTAATCAGGCCAATCATAGCAATCAAGCCATCCAGGCCAATAGCAACGCCCAGTCGCATCGACTGCTCACACAACAACCCACTGGCCAACCAGGCCACTCCTCACTACATGGCGGATACAAGTTGGCCCCATGGCCATTATAAAATACATATATAAGTCACACTAGGCTCTGCATGAATCAGGCGCCAAAACTAAAATTTGGCGGCACTCCCGGGGGTATAGAATACATGTACATAATTTCTAAAATAAAATTTTTATTTACTAGTTTATAAATATCCAATTAACCTAAAAAGATTTTGTAGATTCCCAATAATATGAAAAAAAATTTATCCAACTTTTAGGTCAAAATAATTTAAATTAATAAATTTAAAATTAAAATATGAAATATAAAGAAAAAAATGTTAGAAAAAATTATCCATCTCTTTTGCCACTCAAAATTTTTACATCAATTCCATATAATATAATAGAATTTTGTAAAAATTTCAGCTTAAGTTAATTCAAAATGAGAAGATTAAAAATAAAGCAAAATGTCAAAAGGGTTGGATGCTATCAGCATCTCATTTTCAGGGTATTTAATGTTCACATTTTTTTGAGGGGCGAAATGGTGGAATTTGTTCATGAAATTTGATATGATAATATTAAGTTATATCCATTTTAATCCCATATTTTAACTTTTTCAAAATAACATCACTAAATTGGGTTTTAATTAGTTTCAATATGGTACTTGGTAAGGCATTCTATTAGTGCACTGTTCATCCAAATTCCATTATTTTCAATATAATTTAATTCATGATAATATAGTACATTAATTATGGTTGCATGAGGTAGATAATGCATGTTTAAAATCATTTAACTCATATACAAAAATTTCAGATTACAAGTGCCCAAATTGTAATCATTCAAAGAGATTAAATTGAACTTAAAATAACTTAAAACAACTACCTGCTTACCTTAATTAATTGAGAAATTTGCACAACCCTCACACTCCAATTTTTACCCTTTAATGCAGCCTTAATTCCCTATTAAAATTTTTAGCAAACCCCCTTGAATTAGGGTTTGAAATTCATTGAAGATAAATCAACTTTTGCATAATATTCTTTCATAAACATCATCACCAT
>JAYJMB010001992.1:0-15872 GCA_036873735.1 Pouteria campechiana
TCGACCCGGCAAAATTAGCAAAACTTTACAATAACAAAAATTTACATTTGTAAAATTTTCCAGGGCCTTACACATGCCCACCCTATACATTGCAACTATTTGATAGATTATGCTCTATTGGACCTATGTAGGATATTACCACTTCCCTTCTTAATAAGGAAAGTCTTTCCATAACCCTACCATTCCCTATTTTTAAGGGGAATAATTCTGCCAAAAGTTAGGCAAAGTCTCCTCTGAATTATCAATATTTATAACTTGATATACAAACATTCAAACTCATAATTTCTATTTCTCAATATTGATAATTCTAACTCATACATAGAACTGCAATTTTAATAAATATAATTCAAATCATAATTAACTCACTAGCCAAACCTATACACAACCCAAAATTTGTATCATACCATGATGGCAATACACTATAGGGGAACTATATCATGTTATTACAATATTTACAATCATATAATTACAATACAATTCATATTTAATTACCAATATATAATGAGATTCCAATCCCAATACATAGTCATACCATACAAAAATATGTCTTCGAATCTTGTTTACTAATCCCAATTCACAGTGGAGATTCTTCACTTGACCTATCACTAAAAATTTAAAAGAAGAAGACATGAGTCTAAGTAACTTAGTAAGTAGACATAATTAACAAAAATCAAGTCAAAATTTATATAATTTTATTTAATCATAATCAGATATGTAATAAGCCAGTCATACAATGAGGACCTCATCCTCATTATTCTAATTCAATATTCTACCCCTATCAAGCGTATCTAATCATACAATCTCTCCTATAAAACAAAACCACTAATCATGGAATGACTTTTATCCCCAAAATCAACAATATACACATATACTCATTTGATTATCCAATATACCTTCTCAATTCAAATAAGTATAGCTTAAGGGAATTTATATTATTCTCATACTGTATCACTTATCAATTCATATAGAGATTCATTTACAAGAATAATCAAATATACCCAATACCAACAAACATTACATAATTCAATCCAAGGGATATTAGTTATCCCTAGTATTGATGCTGTTACAAACCAATATAAACATCTATCATCATGAATATGGAATATTCAATATTCCCAACCAAAACACACCAACCCTAATTCAAATCACTGGGATATTTCTTGTTCCCAACCAATCATATATTAAAACGAAACAAGGGGCGTCTACTTAACCTTAGTGATCTGCTATATACTTCTCAAGCTCCATGTCTCTTTTCATCCTTCTGAGATCATCCTACATAGAGTAATATTCCCATGCATTTACAACATAACCCAAACTGATTTGTTTCAAATGAATACTATCGTTGATTTATTATTAAACCCATATAATTCCCAAATGCATAAGTGCATACTTATCAACATACAATTAGAAGCTACTATCCTTAAAATCCAGTTAACTTTTATAACATACCATTTAAACTTTAAACACATCCCAAATAACTCAACTTATCTCTCATTGGGCCATTTCATCAAGTAACTAATAGACACAATGTAAATCATCACATCTCAACAAGAATTCTCAAGGAATTCCATTTTCAACCATATGCTATCATCATATAGCATGACCAACATATACTAATCTTCAATAACAGTCTAATTAGATGTTTAATCTAATCAATTTATGACTCACATGGCCTAAACACAATAATCCTCTTTAACCCTTACTTAGGGCATAACCCAAAATTCATTTCCACCAATCCAAATTGACACAAACATGCCTTAAAATATCATAATCATGCATTTAGTCATTATCCCATGATAATTTCAATGAAATTTATAAAATCTCCAAATATTACTATTCATAAAAACCCTAGCTCAGCAAAATTCACAATTTCTCATGCTAAATAACAATAATCATTCTATTAAACCATTTTCCCACGAATTCATAATTATATACATCAATTAATCCCAAAAATCCACCATTTCCCAAACCCATGAAAATCCAAAATCTGAGATTTGGTTGGGAGATTGGGTTTACCTCTGCTTACAAATGTAGTTGTCCTCCCCAAAAGAATGATCAACTTCCCAGCTCCATGTAGTTCCATCCATTTTGTGGAAATCCAATGTTTCTTCCATTTTCTATGGTTCAAATGGGTGAAAATTGGATTCAACAAAAAGATCACAAGTTTTCCTAACTTGGCAAGATGATTTCCTAGCTAAAACGGCTAGAAATCATACAAAAGAAGGCTAGGGAAAAAGGGAAGAAAGAACAGGGTGGAAAACTCAAAAAATAGAACAAGTTTGGGATCGAATAGTTGGTCCCCATTTTTATACCACTAACTGGGGCCACCGGCACCCCCTTGTTGCCACCGCCTATCCCTTCCAAAATCAATCAGCACCGCCAGAGCCAGTGTGCGGACTCCCAAAATAGTGGATTCTTCATCCACTTTTTCATTATGTTTTCTCATATATTTTTGCCATAGTACATTCCATATAGTTCTAAAATTATAAGACATGTTTATTCCTTATTTTATGCATCATAAAAATATACGAAAGTTTTCAACATATAAATCTAAATCATATCCAATAAATGGCCTCATACTCAATTTCACAATTCATTCCACATAAAACATAACATAATTACACGAAAAATTTTCTCTATTAACTTATAAGCAAGCCATATAATCATGCACATGATTTTACTTGACTCAATTTCATAAAATTTTTGTATAATAATTGAGTCATTTCATCAAAAAATCATACTTCTTCATTAATCAACACATAATTATCAAAAATTAACACCCTAGGTGTTACATTCCTCCCTCCTTACAAAAAGTTTCATCCTTGTAACTTTCCATATCATAGGATTTTCATCAACATCTTACTTTACAATTCAATTCATAACTCGTATTACTATTATCACAACTTCGCTCAACCCAATTATACATCAAACATGTTTCAAGACATGTTAGGTATCATCATATTTTCTTAACAAGCACGAAGTGTCTAATATTTGATCATCCAGTCGCATTTATGATAACTTATTTCAACAATCAAAGGTGCAATACTATATATGCACATAATCTCATAATCATTCAAGGTTTAAAATTCATTTTATCATTCTCGTTCATAAACTTTTTTCATAATGTCCAAACAGACCTATACAACCACAAAAATAATTTATCATTCGTATCATATGCAATATATTCATATGCATTTTCATTATCAGCATAATTACAAAATCCACATTCTCAATTCAGCTTTAGTCTAATATTTGCATATCTTCAGAATCAACCAATATAGGAGAAACTTATAAAAAATCTCATGTTAACATTATCTGATCATAACAATTCCGTTCAATCAAAATACAATCCCTTGTTGACCAATATACATAAGTTTTCAAATTTATCATTTTAATCATAAAACATGTGCAATTTCAATAGATTCAAATTACAACAATTCCATAACATATCATACAATCACACATATGTCTATACCAATATCAATATAACAATGTCGATAATGACAATATTATTTCACAATACCAAATATCTAATTTTATTTCATACTACCATCCTCATATGCCTCATTATCTATTCATCACTAAATAAGTCTCACATATACAAATGGAACCACTATCATATGGCCAATACAAACTAATGTATCCATACTTTCATTTGCCTCCTATCAACCAAAACCATGCTTAGGAGGCTACGAACCAAGTGGACTTGGCCAAAAATCAAGTGATCTCAACCATAAATCAAGTGGACACAACCACAAATCACCAAAGTGGACTCAACCACTAACCAAAGGGACTCAACTATCTTACAATTGCAGTGTGTTCCAGTCCATCCTTGTAATTTGGCTGCAAATGTTGCGAAATCCATGATCACATGGTATTCTGCCATCAATGCAATGTAGACATCATGAGTTCTCCATCCACACCTACAAAATAAGCAAAGGAGTCCCACACAATAGGATGATTGGGACTATTTGCCATCATAGGTGGCATTATTCAACAAAGCCCTATCATGGGTGGGATCCCAAATATTATAAGTAGCCATCTCGATAGGCATCCAAACCTCAAATGCATACCATCATATTCTAGCAGGCATATTCTAGCAGGCATCCAACTCTCAATACATATCAAACCTCTTTCAAGAGGCTTCCAAACACAAGCATGAACCTCAATTATGCATCCAAGTCTCAATCAAATAGCCAAATATCAAATAGATAAATATCCCAAAACTTAATCAAATAATCAAATATTTAACCTTAATTCAATAGCCAAGTATCCAAACTTATCAAATAATCAAATTTTAAAATGTCAACCAATAACTAAATATCCAACCTCAATCCAATAACTAATCAAATAACCAAACCCAAACAAATCTCAATGATATTCACATCCACATACCATCCCAATACCATCCAATTTTCCAGTCATCCTACTACCACACAAATCCAAATGTTGCATGGGGCATATCACATAATTCAACATTACCCATACATAATTTTTCATATATCTTATTCAAAGTACTTTAATAATTTAAAATTTAAACTATAACCAATTTAATATCAATTAATTCCCAAAATAGGCATCTCATCTCAATTACATAACAATTATATTTGTCCAAATAGGTATTCAATCTTAATTCCATAATGATTGTGTTTTAACTAATATACAAATTCCAACATACATTCCCATCTAAGTATGCCTTCCAATCTAAACATTCCTTCCAATCTAAGCATGCATCAAATTTTCATTCATAATTAAAGCATACCTCAAATTTTGATTAGATGGCCAAACTCAAATGTAGATCACATTAGATCATTAAACCAAATAGTATGAACTCATAGTAAAATTCTATATCAGTCATAATGAGAAAATACCAAATTTCTCCATTTATATTAGCATAATTATGGTATACATGCTAAGTCATTCAAATCATAAGGGCCTTCCCACTTGGGTTCAATATTGCCAATTAATTTTACACCCACCATTAGTTCATTCCTTAGTTTGAGAACTAAATCACCCGGGTGGTAAGCTTGGTGTTTAACCGATTGGTTATATGCCTCGACCATGCAGGCTTGGTATAACTCAATTCTTTGCTTAGCTTGGAACCACTTTTTGTCCAAAGCATCGAGTTCCTTGAATCGCAACTTGGCTTATTGATTTGTTGTCAAACTTGAGTGCATTGCAACTCTTAGCGATGACAATTGCACTTCCAAGTGCAAGACCGCTTTTGTCCCAGATACTAAAGAATATGGAGTTGCATTGGTTGATGTTTGGTGAGTGGTGCGATAAGTGCAAAGTGCCTCTGGCAATTTGAGATGCCATTGCCGCTTATTCTTATTATCATTCTTTTCATAATCCTTAGGATCGCTTTGTTGAATGCTTCCACTTGGTCATTTTCTTGTGGATGATATGGTTTAGAGAACTCATTTTTGATGACTTGCTTTCGACAAAACTTCTCCATTTCCTCATTCTTGAGTGGAGTGCCATTGTCTGATGTGATCTGGCATGGATTATCATATCGATACATGATCTTGAATTTGATAAACTTGATTACTTCTTTGGCAATGATTCTCTTATATGAGTCAGCTTCCGCCCACTTGGAGAAGTAATCAGTTGTAACCAGGATGTAGACCTCTGGTTGTAAATGTTCATTGCACTGGCCTACTCAGCATCACCTATAAAATATTCATTCAAAGGGTAAATATTATGTGAATGTCCAAAATTACCACAAAGAGAACAAATCTCTGTGGGAGCAGTTTGTGGTTACTTCAATTTCACCATCATTGAGCACATTGCCTTCATCTACTTAGCCATTTCTGACATCTACGTTGATAAAATTAGGATTAGTATTTACTTCATAAAATCCCCTAGACCTGCCTCTTGTACTATTCTATTGTAAATTTGCTCCCAACATCTCATAAAGCTCTAAGTTTCTTTAGGAGTCTTCTCTCCCATGGCTCCACTTGCAGCATTATCAACCATGGATTGGCATGGTTGTGTTAGTCCATCATAGAAAAATTGGTTAAGCAACTCAAGTGGATATCTATGATGAGGGCATTAAATAAAAATTGCTTTAAACCTTTCCCATGCCTCATTGAAAGCTTCACCATCTATCTCAGCAAAAGTGGCTATTTTGCTTCTCAAATCCATAGTTTTTGCATGAGAGTAAAATTTTCTAATGAATTTATTATAAACTGCTCCCCAAGTTGTCAATGAGACAGGTGCTACGGTCATGAACCAAGTCTTGGCTACATCTTTCAGAGTATAAGGAAAGCATCTTATACATAATTGATCTTCTAGTAGCCCCTCCAATAGAAAATTTTGGATGGTTACCTAGAAATCACCCATGAAAGTCAATGGATCCTTTGAAGCTAACCCATGAAAAGATGGAAGCATGTTAAAATGAATATGTTTCAAGTTATAATTTCTATCATACTCATCTAACACAATATATGATGGTGAAATTACTATAGTAGGGCATGCAAACTCTTTCATTAATTGTTGAGCATGTTGAGCCCGTTGCACTTGTTGCATTAATTGATCCACTCGGATTTCCACATTGTCTACCATGTTTACTTCTTCATTTTTGTTTGAAATCTCTATTTCAATTTCCATTTTGTTAGCACAATTATTTAATGAAAATAGATTAGGATTTAGAGATCTCCTTCCATGCATTCACAATACTGCAATAAAAAAAACTAAACAATTAAAAGTAATCTTATATACAATTATACAAAAAAAAAAAAAGAATGTAACTAAACTTAATTAAATTAATTTAGAACCATTCCTCGACAACAGTGCCAAAAACCCAATGGTTCAAATTATAATTCCTCGCAAGTGTATGAACATATAGCAATATAATGTACAAATGCAGGGGTCGATCCCACAGAGAATGGCAAACCAACTTAATTAATCTTAGTTACTAAGTATACAACTAAACAAACTTGGAATAAGATTTTGTATAATTTTTAGAAACTTAATAGAATAAAAGTAAATAAATAGCTAAAGATAGTGCAAAAAGATTAATAAGATGAAGAAGTCTAGGGATCCGATTTCACCACAAGATGATAACTCTTTGCCAATGGAATGTACGATTTAATGCCTTACTTAGGTTCGTTCTTTCAAATGTAATATTATTACCATTAGGTGTGAGGGTTTTAATCAAGTGCTTTCACTTGTTCCAACTACCTATGGTGTGTAATATAATTGAGTTGAAAACCCATTAAGTTCAAAAAATAAAAAACAAAATAGAATGGTTTAGCATATGTATTTACGTTAACCATCTATCCTTCTCATTCAAGTAAGATAATGGTTTAGCATATGGTATGAACCTTAACCATGCTTTGATAAATTATCTAACTCATAATATTGGTGATCAAGCAATAAAATAAATTAAATAATTACAAATAACATCATGAATGAAATAAGATCATATAGCATTAATAATATCCAACAATCCATAATAAAGAGTATCAAAAAGGGTGACATCTTCACCGTAGAAAAAGGGATTTAGTTCATAAGAGAAAATAAAATAATTCCCTGAAATAGGATGATAACAATGAAGAACATCTTCTCCCTTTCTTCTTTCTTGCTTACAATCCCTTCTTCTCTCCATGAGAAATCTCTTCAAAAATGGCTCTAAACCCAAAGGAAAACTCCAAAAAATGGAAGTAGGAAGAACTCTTAAAAAACCCTAAATTTTTGCTTAAAAATCTCAAAAATACTTAATTGCGAAAAAGTCTGCAAAACAGATCCGCTGTGGGCACCGAAGGCACCTACCTATAGTGCAATCCATCCTACTTTATTTGCTCCTTCTTTATAGCTGCTTCATCTCCATACACTAGCTTCTTCTTTTGCATCTTCAAGGCAGCTATAAAATCTAACAAATAAGCATTAGATTCATCTAAACGAGAAGGATTTGCAAATAAATAAGCTTAAAATGTGTAATATATGTGTATGAAATTCACTCATCACCCACACCGAAATGTACCTGCCCATGCCCATAAGAAATTTTTCATAATCAGCCTTCCTATTAAGGCATTTCATTCTCATATCATGACTATGACAGGTTTCATCATGTCTCGCCTTATTACCAAGGCATCCACATTCACATATCATTATCATTTTTCAACCATAAGTTTGATAGATATCATTATCTACGTATTTACACATTTATTGTTTCATAGCTTTTATCCTTTTAACTTATCACCCTCTTCCTTGTTCAATGTGTGATTAGTTTATTCCTATAATCCTGACTATGAGTGTTGCTAGATTAATGACAGCACTTTTATTGTCATCTATGGTATCTTACCTTCATTGCAATACATGAATTTCAAGTTCACCACTAACATACACTAGGGAAATTAGGTATAGATGTTATTAGGCCTTATCATCAAATCGTACATACCATAAGTTCCAAATCTTATACATTTAATATGATATCAATTTTATACAATATACTTTCACATTTTCACATTTTCACATTTTTCGTATGTCATTTGCTACAAATTTTACAATAATTACTTTTTATTCATTGTAATTGGACTGTAACATCCAGGGTGTTGATTTTTGGGTAATTATATGTTGGAATACATTTTAGTTATCTTTACTATTAACATAAGTGGAGATGAATTGTAGTGCAAAAAGTTTTGCTCCGTTATGTAGAAGAATGAATTGTGAAAGCTGAAAATGGTTGGTACGTAAAGAAAGTGATAAAGGGTCAATTAAGGGCAATTGTTATATGTTTTAATGATTTATTATGTGGGAACATCATGGTCAAAAGGTATGAGAAAAATAGGAAATAAAACATGTTGAAAAATCAAGTACAATAGTGGGTAGCAGGTCAATGCCATGACACTAGGATTTGGTGCCAATACACTGCTACAGAAGAGGGGACATGGGGGGCATCTAGTAGGTGTGCCACAGCATTGGATCCGATGCTGCAACACTGGGACTATATGTCACGACATCCAAATCTAATGCCACAACACACTTCAGCAAGGCGATTTTTGAAGTGTTCAGTGAGTTGATGTCGTGACATTGGAAACTCAGGCTGCAACATTTAGTTCGGTGATGCATCGGAGCAACAAAAAATTTATGTTTTTAAAAGGCTTTAGCCCTTTCTTTCTTCCCCATTTGAGTATTTTTTACCCCTTCTCGTCCCAACTAATGCTACAACCCTTTTGCCCCATGTTTATGCCATATTATTTAGGATCTATGTGATTTTAGGTGTGAAAACCCATTCCCCATGGATCTAGATGTAAACCCTAATTGTTTGGATGGTGAAAGAGAAGGGAGTAGTGGGTTAGCTGGGATTTTTGGAGGCTAATGGAAGCTTTGAGGATGACTTTTCATTTTAAAGTGAAAGTCATGCTTGAAATCAAAGGTAAACTTCTTTGCCCAATTAAATTCATGATTTTAGTCTGCTAGGGTTTCATGGTATTTTTGAATAGTAATTTGTGGAAGAAAAGGCATGGATTTATGTTGGAATCATGGGAGAAATGTTTAATTAGTAAATTACAATATCTTAGGGCTTTATGGATCATGAGAAAACTCAGCTTTGATTGTTGTCCATAGCCTATTTGGGGAATTGGAAAGGGTTTTGCGTGTGGGTTATGTGAGCTACAAATTGATTGGATTGTTCTTAATATTAATTGCATATTAATTATGTTAAATTGTCATTGTATATTACTAGAATTGAAATCCCTTTTGAGATACCTTGTTGACTAATTGTAAGTTAAGTGATGCCTATAAGGTGGTTGATGAAAGGTTTCAATGGAGAATGCATAAAACCTACTATACTTTAGTGGACTTAGATAGTTAAGAATGATGTTTATGAGATGCTTAATGAAACACCTCATTAAGAAGCAAAGTATGGAATGCCTACAATACATGATAAAGAAGGGCCAATGTTAGGCTGCAATATATAGGATATAAAAATGGAAGTTTCATAGAAATTACATTTTGATAATCACCCTTTGAGTGGATAAACTATGGATTTGAATGACTTGATTAATTTTGTCTTGGTATGACATATTTATGTAATTTGAACATGGATACATGTTATATATGCGTGTCGGATCATTAAGCATTGGGTGGAGGCTAAATCATGAAACTAGAAGATGGTGAGAGTGTACTTCATTAAGGTAAGTAGGCTTCTTTTTAAGTTGAATGTATTGTTGGATGGGGATAACGGATATCCCATGATTTGCATAAGCATGTATGATTAGATGGGGATAATGAATATCCCATTTATTGTATACAAGTATGTTTGATTATTAGTTAGATTCTTTGCTACTTTTATTTTCACATGTATTAATTTAATGATGTAATGGGTGCCTAGTTAGGGATAATTGGTATCCCTTGATGATATACTATATTGAGTAAATGGATGTGTGGATGCAGGGATAGTGAGTATTCCTTGATATGTATATGGATGGGGATTATGAATATCTCAAGAGCAGGTTGTCTATTATATAATGTAATTGTATATTTTAATGTAATGAGAAATATTCCACACTAGTATGCATGGATATGGTAACTAAATTTCTTTTGATATAATAATCGCATGAATTGTTTTATGCCTATAAAGCATAGTTATAATATATGTGGTGCCCAAATGACACACTTATGATAAGAAGTGGCACTATTATGGTATAAAGTATTAGATTGATTTAAATGTGATATACTATGTTCAGTTTGTGATATTTAATATGATAAAATGGTGTAGAATGTACATTGGAATAATGAGGACTTGAGCCTCATTAGTATATTCTAGGATTGCATTATGATGTATTTATTCATGTTCTGATGTCGAACATGCTGCTTCTATTTTACTATTGCTTTCTATTCAACCTACTTACTGAGTTTTCCCATTCTCACACCTTCTTATTCTATTTTTTTAGTTGGCAAGTCAAGTGATAGAGCCCAACTGAGGGTTGGTGCTTGCAGACAAGACCAAAGTATGTTATTCATGTTAATGTGAGAAATTGGGATTGGAATCCCACATGTGTATGTATATTTGTAATCAAAAGATTTCATGTAATGTGTAATGAGATGTATTGGCATGTCATAGTGGTAAATGTATATGGTATTGTAAATGAATCTGCATGTTACAGTTTTGCTTATTACATCACGATGCGACTAATGTTCTGGGCAGCTGTGGGTAAGTTGGTCTAGTTTAATGATTATGGATTTGCCTTATAATTATTGAAATTATAGTTTTATAGATGTTTAATGAATACATAAGTTTATGTCCACATAATTTAGGGTAAACCCTGCTGGATTTTGCTAGAATATTTCTAGTAAAATGGGCAATTTATAAGGTAATAGTAAAATGCATAGGCCCTAGGCAGGGTGTGATAGAATGGTATCACAGCTATATTTCTTTGATAACAAGGTGGTAGGGTATGTGATGAGTCCCAAACCCTTGATGGCAATGGTTACTGGAAGGAGATAGGACATGACATGCTTAATACGAGTCTAGGACCCCATAAGAACATGGGAGAATGTTAGCTTATGGATTTTAAAAGACTAATGTAGAGATGTTGTATCCCTAGAGAGTTTTGATTGTAAATGTGTTACTAATGAATCTATCTTAGTGAGGATGCTTTGTAAATGAAAATGTAATGGGAAGAATAGTGAACATTAGTCTAGTAATGAAGATGTAAGCATTGGGGCATGGGTACATATTTTGTTGTCATGAAATGTAAAATGCAATGGATTTGATCTTGTTACTTGTAAATTGATATGATAATTCTACAATGATAAGGGTAGCCATGGCCATAATGTGATAGTGATGTATGCATGAAAAAGGAATGTTGATTTTGGGCATGTGCACCCTTGTATATTGGTTTGTGAGGTTGAATAAGATTTTGTATTATAAGAGCATGTATATCTTGAATATGTGGACTACATTGTGTCTTCATGAGTTGTCATTGACGTTAGAATTGCATATGTATTGAATTACTTATGGATTGCTATTGGTTTATGTGGAATGAATTAATTATGATTCACGCATGGGTTATGTGGAATGAATATAAGAGTGCTTTGATAGCACAAATATGATGTAAATAAATATTTACATAGGTGTTATGACTACATGGATGATAAAGCCCTGAATGATAAGGTTGGTTATATGCCCTAAAAATGATATGCCCAAAAAGCCCAACTAGTTTGAACTTGTGATGACATGATGATGCCTGAAGGGCACAGACATGATGTGGTATGACTATGAAAGTGTCGAGATACCCCCGAAAATCCACCGATATGTTATGAGATGCATGGATGGCTTTGATTGATTTGATAAGATACTCACAGGATGTGTGTGGATACGCCTTGATAACAATCCGATAGACAACTACTGATAATGATCCGATAGACAACTGAAGGGTGTGTGTGGATCATAGCTACATTAGACATCCATGGGCATCTCTATGTTTTGGGGGTGGCATAGTTCCATATTCGATCGACACCCATGGGGTGCCACTATGTCATGGTGGTGGCATAGATATATGTTATATGCTTCGCAAATGATTGTACTCAGATGTGACTTGACACCCGTGTAGGGTGAAGGCCTAGATGGCCTAGTATTGAGACACTTGGTGGCAAAATAAAGTGGGATCCCCATAACATATCAGACATGCAAGATTGATTTGTATGCAATGTATGACATGAACTTATAAGGTGTAAAATAGTAAGGCATTGTAATTATTATCTTTGATTCCCTCAATAAATGTGAAGGATGCACTTGATATTCCTATACTGATATGAAGGTAAGGTACCATAGGAAGCACAATGTTGCTATCATGGATTCGACAACATTGGTAGCCGGGGTTACTTGGGTAATCCAATTGTATATTGAAAAAGGGTACAGGATGGTAATTACATTTGATAAATTTTATGAAATAGTAAATTATGTAAATATGTAGATAATGAAATCTATCAAACTTATGGCTGGAAAATGATGACAATATGTGCCCGTGCACACCTTGGTAACAAGGCAAGATGTGATGAAATCTATCATAGTCATGATCTGAGAATGATATGCCTTGATAATAAGGAGAATTAGAAAACTTAGTTACAAGCCTGGGCGGGTACATCCTGGTGTAGGGAAGGGAGGTTATGTATGAGCCTAGATGCAAATTAGATGACTATGACCAAGCCTAGACAATTGCACCTCGAGAGTAAGGATAGTAGAGGTGGTATATGAATTATGTTATTATAACAACATGTATATCAAAAGTATGTACCCTAGAGTGAGAAGTCGCCTACGGGTCATCTGTGTATGATGACATATCATGAAAATGGTACAAGAAAGAGCATGAATATAAAACCTATGCCCATGATAATTAGAATAAAACATTTTGCTGATTTCTTAGAATGGTTGATGCTATTTTGAGTATGAATGAGTTGATAATGTATGAAGATCAGGTAAATTGCATATGTTAGTAGAATAATCTAAGAAAGGTATTCTTATACCAATTGCATATGAATCCAATTGGTATCTAAATAGTTAATATATTAACAATGAAAGGTAATGAAAATCTGAATGATCCGGAAGAGATTATTTGAAAATACTATGGTAGAATAAGGAAAGAAGAATTACATGTTTATCTCCAACTATTTTAGGAAATCCTTGTGAAATTGATTGAATGATCTGATATGTTTGCACTTTGTGAAATATTATAGAAACTTGGTGACAATTAACATATTTTTGGCATGATTGATGTACAATTTGGTTGAACGAATCAATAATTTAAAGGCTTATGTGGGTTAAAGCGACGTTAGTGATAATGTTAATGTTGTCTTGATTGTATCAACACTTTAAGCACCTTGGATTTGTGTATGTGTTACTATTAGTAAAACTAAACAACTCTTCAATGATTAAGTTATATGATTAGAGGGCCACAATTTGCGTGATGTATCATAAGGATACGGATCTGCAAGTATGAAATAGTTTGAATGAGTAAATTATTAGTTTGAGAGTGATACTTAAAGTTTCAAAGACTAAACTTTTTGTAAGGAGGGTGGTTTGCAATACCTAGGGCATTGATTTTTGGGTAATTATATGTTGAAATACATTGTAGTTGGCTTTAGTATGAATATAAGTGGAGACTTGCTCCATTATGTAGAAGAATAAATTGTAAAAGTTGTAAACAATTGTTAGATAAGGAAAGTGATTGAGGATCCATAAAGAGGAAAGTGATTGAGGATCCATGTATTTGGACATGATCTTGATTAAATTAAGGGCAATTGTTATGTATTTAATCATATATTTTGTGGAAAAATCATGGTCAAAAGGTATGAGCAAAATAGGAAATAAAACATGTTGAAAAATCAAGTACAATTGTGAGCAGCAGGTCAATGTTGCGGCACTAGAATTTGGTGTCGCAACATAGCCACCTGCGATCTACCAAACACTTCAACAGTCAAAAAATTCAAACCTTCCCTTACATTTATTGAGCTCCAACTATCCTCCAATGGCTCTATTTTAAATGCACAAGAATTTATTTAGGGAGTTTCTAAGGTGGTTGCTAGCATTAAGAGAGCGTTAACTTTCACTTACTCAAAGCAACAAGAATTCAAAGCCTTCAAGCCCTTCAATCATCAAGTTTTTCATTAAAGGCTTACAATAACTCTCTAGAAAGCACTCTTCTCTTCATTCAAAGCAAGTTTAAGGCATCTTTAATTCTTTCCCCATGATCAAATTATAAAACTCTTTAAAAGTGTAATATGTTCTTTCTCATTTTGTTTTATTGCCTTGAGTTGGAACTAGAGTTGGAACTAGAGGCTAAACTCCAGATGAGCAAGTTGATTGTTGGAGTGTGTCTCATAATCAATTTGCTACATTGTATTCATGCTCCCTTGAGCTAGAATCAAGAAGACTGCATATGCACTAAATTGTTTACACACCCCATTGAGTTGGAATTAAGAAGAGTGCAGTTTCACTAAGTTGTAAACTTCTACTAGTATAGTCGAACCTAAGCTGCTAAGAAGAGTAGTTGAAAGAGTGGAATAGAGAAGGTATCACAGACCACTATAAAAATATTTTTCTACTATATGATTATCTTTCTATTTGCATTATCTTCCAAATTGATTTGCAAAGAGAGTTTTAATGCTTAAAGAGGTCTCCTTAGAATTTTATAAACCCAATTCACACCTCCCCTCTTGGGTTCAACTTTGCCTTAGGGCTTAACAGGTGAAAGAGCAGATGATGATGTAGGGATGAACTTGATTCTACTTGTATAAAATGTTTCAATTAAATCAGGAAATGAGTATTTGATAAGGTGAGATTCAATCCTTATTTTGATATTTTCTATGATCCTATAGATGGCATCAGGATTGGCTTGCATTTTGGTCTAGAACTCTTCTTTTGTCATGTAAATGACTTTAGAAGGTTCTTGGTTTGGAGTTGGGATAGAGGTTTCTAGCTTAGGTTGGATAGAAGGATTGGGAGTAAATCTTGTAAGAAATGAGTTTGAGGAGAATAAGGATGAAAGTTAGATGGATGAGTTGTGCTTGGGTGATAGGGAACATTAGAAAGAGGAGGAGGTGTAATTGGATGAGGGCTATGGAATTGGAAGTGTTTTGGTTGGGGAGGCTTGTTTAAGTTTGGAAGAAGGCAAGAATGTGGAGAGTGAAGTTCCAACTTCTGAATCTCTAACACTTTCTACAACAAGGGTGGCTAAAGTGGTGAGAGTTGTGGAGGATTTAGTGGTTGTGGCTTGAGGTTTAAAGGTCTGCATGATCAGAATAAACAATGACTTTAGTACCAAGCAGATAAGATCTGAATTTTTCTAAAGCAAAGACAACAGCTAAAAGTTCTTTCTCAGTGGTGGAATAGTTTCTCTGAGCATCATTCAATGTCCTTGAAG
>JAYJMB010001993.1:0-15869 GCA_036873735.1 Pouteria campechiana
GCTAAACACAAAGAAACTAAAAGAGAACTTGAAAGAACAGTTAATGAATGCTCTAAATTAAAATAAGAAAACACATTATGTAAAACTAATCAAAATATCAATATGGAACTTAAGCAAATAAAAGCAGAAAATCATGCTCTTAGAAGAACCTTCACTACTACCTTGTTCAAACTTAAAACAAAGAAAGATATAGGAAACCAAAGAAAGAAAATTCATAAAAGAAAATTAAAACCCAAACAGAATATGATTTGGATTCCCAAGATAGTTGCTAAAGTTGTAAATGCAACTAGATATCCAGAAAATAGTTTAGTAGCACCTAAAAAATAATAGATGCCAAAATACTCTATTACTAACCCACCTAGACTCATTCCTAAATGGGTACCAAAAGTTACAACTTAAATTTATTACTGCAGGTGTGTTTGAGAGCCACAGAGAATAGCAAGTGGTACATTAATAGTGGTTGCTCAAGACACAAGACATGAGAAAGGGAGCTATTTATAGAACTTAAAGCTAAGAACAGAGGAACAGTTACCTTTGGGGATAGTAGAAAAAGTAGAGTGGTTGAAATTTATAAAATTACCCAACCCTCCTTTATTACAATTTCAAATGTTTTATTAGTAGAAGGATTGAAACACAACCTTTAGAGTGTAAGTCAATTTTGTGACAATGGTTACAAAGTTGTATTTGAATCTCATGCTTGTTTTATTTTAGATAATACAAATTCAGTTGTAGTACTTGGAAAGAGATATGGAAATGTGTATTTGGTGGATTTATGTGATATCCAAGTCAAATGTCTTGTTGTAAGTGAAAATGAACCCATGTTGTGACATAGAAGACTAGGGCATGCCAACGAGAATCTAGTTGAAAGATTTTATAATAAAGATCTAGTTGTTGGCTTACCAAAACTCAAATTTGACAATAAGTTGTATGATGCTTGCATGAAAGGCAAGCAGGTAAAAGAATCATTCAAATCGAACAAAGAAGTATACACAACTAAACCTCTTCAATTGCTACATATCAATTTAGTTGGTCTAACAAGAACAAGAAGCCTTGGAGGGAAATATTACGCATATGTCATTGTAGATGACTTTAGTAGATTTACCAGGGTATTGTTTCTAGCATCCAAAAATGAAGCTTTTTCATTTTTGAGGTATTTTCTAAATGTGTACAGAATAAATAAAGTTTTTTTATAGTATTCATAAGGAGTGATCATGGTGGAGAATTTGAAAACTATATATTTACTGATTTCTATGAAAATAATAGAATTCTTCAAACTTTCTTTGCACCAAGAACACCCTAACAGAAGGAGTAGCTAAAAGGAAAAACAAATCATAGCAAGAGATGGTAAGGACAATGTTGAGTGAATATAGTAACCCATAACAATTTTAGGCTAAAGCAATGAACACAACATGTTATATTATTAACATAATCTTTGTTAGATCAATACTCAATAAAACTCCATTTGAATTATACTATGGCAAGAACAAAATATATCATATTTCATGCTTTTGGGTGTAAATGCTTTATTCTCAACAATGGAAAAGAAAATCAAGGAAAATTTGAAAATAAACTTGATGAAGGAATCTTCCTTGGTTATTCTATTATTAGTAAAGCATTTAGAGTCTACAATCTAAAAAGGAAAACTGTAGAGGAATCTATTCATGTAAAATTTGATGACAATACTAACTCCTTTATGAGGTCAAGTGACTTTGATGATGAGTTAGGTGAACAAACAGCCTCAGTTGAGAAAATGAAAATACAAGAAAAGGAAAGAGAACCTTCTCAATCAGAAACACAGATGGAATCACTAAGGTAAACAATGAAGGTAATAATATTTTTCCCAAAGATTAGAGATTTATGCATGATCAACCTGAAAGTCAAATAATTGGTGATGTATATAAAAAAGTTAGAACCAGATCTTCATATCACCACGTATGTGGCAATTTTGCTTTTATTTCACAAATAGAACTAACTTGCATAGAATAAGCTTTAGAAGATGAAAACTGGATTTCAGCTATGCAAGAATAATTTTACCAGTTCAAAAGAAATAATGTATGGGCTATTGTTCCAAGACCAACTCATCAATTTGCTATAGGAATTAAATGGGTCTTTAGGAACAAATTAGATGAATTGGGAATTATAGTAAGAAATAAAGCAAGATTAGTAGTAAAAGGATACTATCAAGAAGAAGGCATTGATTTTGAAGAATCATATACTCCTATTGCAAGGAGTGAAGCCATTAGAATGCTTCTTGCATTTGCATCCTTTATGAATTTCAAGTTATATCAGATGGATGTCAAGAGTGCATTTCTGAATGGATTTATTAATGAAGAGGTCTATATAGAACAACTACCTGGGTTTGAAGTTCCTCATAACCCAAAACATGTATTCAAACTCAAGAAAGCCCTCTATGGTTTAAAACAGGCTGCTAGAGCTTGGTATGAAAGGCTAAGCAAATTTCTAATTAAGAAAGGCTTTTCAAGAGGCAAAGTTAATATTACTCTCTTCATTAAACATGCAACAAAGGATATTCTTATAATTCAAGTATATGTTGATGATATAGTATTTGATGCAACTAATGAAAATCTTTGCAAGGAATTTTCTAAGACAATGCAGGGAGAATTTGAAATAAGCTTGATGGGTGAACTCAACTTCTTCTTGGGACTATAAATTAAGTGGATGAAAGAAGGAATTTTCATTCACCAAGCCAAATATACAAAAGAACTGCTTAAGAAATTCAACATTGAAGATGGAAAAAGGTATGGGACTCCAATGAGCACTTCAATAAAAATGGACAAAGATAAAAGAGGTAAGTCTATTTGCCAAAAACTTTACAAAAGCATGATAGGATCTCTACTATATTTAACCGCTAGTAGATCTGACATAATATTTAATGTATGCATGTATGCTAGATTTCAATTAGAACCAAAAGAGTCACATCATATTGCTATAAAAAGAATATTTAGATATCTTTTAGATACACCTAATCTTGGATTATGGTATCCAAAAGGTTCAGTTTTTAATTTAATAGGTTACTCAAATACAGATTTTGCTTGATATAAAGTAGATAGAAAGAGTACCTTAGGATCTTGTTAATTTTTAGGAATCATGATCATTTCATGGTTTTCTAGTAAATAAATATCAATTGCATTATCAACTATTGAAGTTGAATATGTAGCAATAGGTAGTTGTTATGCACAGATCCTATGGATGAAACAACAACTAAAAGACTTTGACCTTAACTTTATTGATATACCTATAAGATGCGACAATACTAGTGCTATAAATCTGAACAAGAATCTAGTTCTACATTCCAGAACTAAACATAAAGAAATCAGACATCATTTTATTAGGGATCATGTTAAAAATCATGACATTAGCTTAGATTTGTCCCAACAGAAAATCAACTAGCAGATATCTTCACAAAACCATTACTAGAAGAAAGATTCAACATGATAAAAAGAGAATTAAGCATACTAGATCCAAGTGCATAAAATGCACAATTCATTAAAATAAAATATTCATAATAACACCTTTATAACAAAAAAAATTATTCAACTAATCAGCAAGAATGTCTACTATAGCTTCTAACTCCTCAATATGCTGATTAGCCTCTACCAACTCTTCTTCAAGCTTCTTCATGGGCTCCATTGTCTTATCATATGTTACACATCCCCTTGTAAGAAGATAATCAGCATTTCGGTTGGATCCTCTAGCATAAACTAGTTCCACCTTCAACTGTTCTATTTGCTCCTTTAGAAACTAAACTCTAATGGACTCCTCCGATTGATCATTCTGTCTTTCGTAATGAACTTGATTTGTAGAAGATCTTGAAGATGCAATGTTTGACCTCTGAAATTTTAGTTAAGCTTCTATCTATATAAAGTATAAAATTAAAAGTACATAAATGCATATTCATTTATCTACCTTGGTAATAATACTGTTTAGTGGGTCAAAAGGACATTTAATGAGAACACTAAAAACCATTTACAAGGTTCAGAGTTAAGTTAGATTTCGTATTTTGTAATTTTCAGAGCCTTAAACAAAAATCTCTGAAACTCATTACAAGTCTCCAAAGGCCTAAACTAAAGTATCTTAAGAACAGCAAACTTCTCCAAAGCAATGCTTCAGAATATCTGAAACCTCAGATCAAACATTTTTATTCGAGGTATCTCTTTCGAAATCCATATCATTAGTATTTAAGAGATCTTCGTATTCGAAATTCAAAATCAATCTTCTCCGAAAGACCCTTTCGGAATGTCAAAAGCTAAAACACATTAGTGTTTCAAAAAACATTTTAAAAACAAATTTAAAGTGGAGAAATCATTAAAACCTCTCCAAAAAACTTAAACCCTCTTCTTCGAACCCTAGAAATCCCTCCTTTAGAGAAGATGGTCCATCTTCCCACTTCTTTCAAATCTCATTCTTATTTCACTCATTCCACCTTCCTGCCTTTTCCACAAAATCGCTTTTTCCTCTCCAAAAACCTAGAGCCCTCTCTAGAAATGGCAAAAATAAAAGGTGCAGAAAGTAAGAGAAAGGAAAAGGAAAACTCTCCACCACAGAGGACACCAAGAAGGCAAGGCGAGAATCTGATACTTTAGAGGTAATCTTCCAAAATAGCTCATCTGATTATTCTAGGTTCTTAGAAAGATATGAGGAGAGAAGAATAATCAAAGGGAAGATTTTCATTTTCAGAGCATTTGGAATACAATTTGAAGTATCAGAATGGTTGAAATATCAAGGCTGGGATGCCTATGTCAGTTACAAAGATAGCTTATATCTGAGACTGGTGAGGACTTTAATCTATAGTCTCAACACCAAAATAGAAAGATCATGGATTTGAGACATAGAAATAGAGCTATCTTAAGAAAGTTTAAGGAATTGCTTCAATATCCCTGAAGAAGAAGAGGAGATTGTATGGCCTTCAAGGGCAATGATATTTTCAGACTTAGCTATAATTGAGATAGACGAGAAAGAAAATTATTTGCATACTAGTCACTTGAATGCAAACCTCAGGCTAGCATACCTCATTTTTATGAACAATGTATACCCTAAAAGAGGAGCAATAGGGGATATATCTTAAAAGGATGCTAGAAGAATGTGGGCATTAAAGAATAGAAGAAAGCTAAATTTGGCCAAACTGATGATAGATCATATCCACTTCATCAAAGCACCACAAGGTTTCCTTTGCCTTATGGTATGGCTCTAACCAAGTTGATCAAGGAATCAAGAGTAAATCTCTCCAATGAAGAAAAAGAGCTTCTAAGAAACACCAACAGATTGGATGAGCAAGCTTTAAAAAGGATGGGATTTCAGCATACTGTACATGGTTGGATCACTAAAAGACCAAGAAGAGCGACTCAGTTAAAAGGATCTAGACTTGATTGAAGTCCAGAGAGAAGAGATGGTACAGAATAGGCTACTGAGGCAAGACAAAAAACCCCCTTTCATGAAGAAGAAGAAGAAAGATCTAAAAGACAAGAGTTCATCAATTCACCGGTAGGAAGAATGGAAGAATTCTCTAGCAGAGAATAACTAAGAGAAGTTGAGAGAACAGAAGATGTTTCAAGAGAGGAACAAAGAGTTGATATAGAAGATATTGTGCAAGAAATTTTGATAGAAAGTGCACATAGAGATACAGTAGCAGCAAAAGTACCATCTCACACCCCCATCAAATCCCCTTCACCCATCAAACCATCTCATACTGATCAATC
Organism: Pouteria campechiana; assembly: GCA_036873735.1. NCBI lineage: Eukaryota > Viridiplantae > Streptophyta > Magnoliopsida > Ericales > Sapotaceae > Pouteria > Pouteria campechiana. The sequence continues at coordinate 5,718 of JAYJMB010001993.1, forward strand.
ATTCACTTCAATTCCCACTCCATCAATTCTCACAAAAAACCTAGAAGATAGAATAACTATGATAGAACATTTTACTCAAAGCTTATTTCTTCAAATGATTGAAATGAAAAGTAACCATTCCACTATTATGTCTTCAATGATTCTCAGAGTTGACAGAATTGAACAGAAACTTGATTCTTTACAAGCTTTAGCAGAATCACTCACAGGTCAACCTCATTTCACTCCCCCTCAACTCATTTCTATCAATCTCAAACTCACTTTCCATCCCCTCCACATCATTTCTCTCCACCAAGAGCAACCTCATCAATAACAGTGGATTCTTCTCCTTCACCTCCTCATCCATCATCACCCTCTGTCATTCAAAAGGTTGCTCAGTCCATGAGTCAACCTACTTATATGAATTCCATTATTTCATACATTCTACTTTCAAAACCACCATCAACTCCTCCATCTCTACCATCTTCTACTCCATTGGCATCACCACCACCATCAACTCCAACAATAGAAAAGTACGGGTGGTCTGCCTTGCAACTATTTGTTACTTATATTCCATCAATATTCGAAGATCCCATGGATTTAGTGTTGGAATTTGCAGAAGAGGAACAATAATTCCTGAAAGAAATGAGGAAATTCTACCTAAGTGGACTGATGCTACTCCAATAAATCATCCACCTCCCTCCAAAAGGAAAATTGTTGATGAAAATCCTAATTATATCCTTTAAATACCTAATCCATAATCCAATTAAGATGACAAGGAAAGAGTATGCTACCATGATATCAATTAATTGTCAAGTCTTCAAAATATTTTCTTCTTAGAATATTCATCTACCCAATGAAGACCTTCCATTTCCTAAACTTGAGGATCTTAAATTTCTTCAAAGGATCATCATTCTTGTAGATCCTCCATTCATTCCAAAGAACCACAAAATCCAAACTCCTAATAGAGAGTTCATTCTTCAAAAGTACTCTGAGAAACTTTTTCAAGTACTTCCAGTGTCAAAACCTATGAGAAAAGAGTTTCCACCTCCCTCAGGACCACATAACTTCTTTATTTTCACTAAGGAAGAATTCATTTTCTACAATAATTCCAACTTGGAGGCAATTGCTAACAATCTACATCTTCCATATCCTCAAATTGATGATCCTTCTATCCAAGAAAGGATAAGACAGATAATGCCTAAACCTTGGAGTCAACCTCTTCCACCTTCTTCATCTACTTTAAAAGCCAAAAATCTCACCAAACCACCTCCTCCCACTACGAAAACCAAAAAGCCACTAGCTATCCCAAAACCAAAACCAAAACCATCACCTTCTTCCTCACAGCCATCCACTTCCAAACCAAAGAGAAAAGTAAGAATTCCACCTCCTAAGGAACACAAAAAGGCTCCTTATGAGAGAATCACACTGTACCATGAGGAATATTGAGCTCGGTTGAATGCAAACATAGAAGCTCCCCTTAAAGGGCTTCCTCCAATCTTTCCTAAATTGTTGGATCTAAAATATCAAGAAAGAATTGATATCATTTATGTTCATAGTTGTGGATCCATTGCATACATGCATGAACCTCCTATAGTAGTTCCACAGGATCTATTTTTTATCCCTCCTCCTCTACCAAAAAGGGCTAAAACATCCAAGCCCTCTTCATCTTCTTTTGCACCCCAACCATCATCTTCTGAACCCAAACCACCACTTCCACCTTTGCAAGATATCTTTGTAAAGACATATCAGAGAAAACCCAAACTAACAAAATAGATCTATTGTAATTTTTTTTCTCTGATGTAATACCTTTTGTATTTTCTCAGATGTATCTACATTGTAACTTTTCAACAGTTCAATATATATATATATATATGCATTTCTTTCACATGATAGCAAATGACTATTAATATTTGTCTCCACCTTTTTGATTATGATAAAAAGGGGGAAAAATGTATGATATAAAACTTATGTCATAAAATGTGATGCGTTGAAAATTTTTGTTGATATTCATAAAATTTCTATAACAAAATATGCATCAATTTAGGGGGAGCTAACCTAAATTAGCTAAATGAAATTTTTTTAGAAATTACTGCAAAATAAGTTGCATTAGATCTATGATTAGACAAGTTTTGAAAGGTACATCAGTCACTGTTTTGTCATCATCAAAAAGGGGGAGAATGTTGAACCATGTTATCTAGCTTGATTTTGATGATGAACATTTTTAACCAAGTATATTTTAATGATGAGCAAAAGCATGAGTGAAACATTAAGATACTAACATCTTATTTTCAAGAATGTTGCAAAAAATTTAAACAATTCAACTTGAATATAATGAAAAAAGGATGATATAAAGTAAACGCTCTTTCAAAATTAAGTATATAAACTTCATATATACTTACTGTAATAAAATAAAATAATTTCTGAAGCATTGAAGACATCTTTGGAGTCAAAAGAAGCAACTTTAGAATCACTTTAATGCACTTTGGAAAAGATTGGATTGCTTCAGAAATGTCCTAATGAACTTCGGAGTGGTTGCAGTTCACTTCAGAAAGAATGTAGAGAAACTTCAGAGACAATTAGCAAGCTTCAAACAAGTCTGTGAGTTAAAACAGTAAGCTTCAAAAATGTTCAAGCACACTTCGGAATCCTCTTTAAAAGCTTTGAAAATCGTCACAAGCACACTTCGAAAAATATTTAAGCATACTTTGGCGTCTTTTTCAAAGCTTCGGAGATCTTACAAGTGTGCTTCAGAGATAATCAAGATTGCTTAAGACAAGTCACAACACCTTTCGAAAATAATCAAGAATGCTTTGGAAAAAGTGCAAAGAAGCTTCAGACAAGTTGTATAAATTAGACACAAGAATTTTTATAGTGGTTCGAGTAAACGCTCTACTCCACTCTTCCAAGAACATTCTTCTCTAAGTGTCTTAGGTTTGACTATTCTCAATAGCAGAATACAATAGTGCTCCCAGTACTCTTCTAGATTCTAGCTCTAAGGAGCATAAACATAGTGCTCCTAGCACTCTTCTAGATTCCAGCTCTAGGGGGCGCAAATAAGTAGCTCTTATTTGTACTCAGACATTCACGGCTCTTCTTGAGTCTAGTCTCAATCACTAGCCCAAGGGACTTACAATGAATATCAGAAGTTAAAGTAAAGATACTTCTTAATAAGCACAGGGGAAGGTTTCTGAAGATTAAATGTAGAAGTAAATAAGCTTCCCAAAATGTGGTTGGGAGCCTTCCAGAAAAAAGTTGAGGAAGGTTTGAATGCAAGGCTCTCGACCCTTGAAAGATTGCAGAATGTTTTTGGCTCTGATTAGTAAATGCACTTAAGAGAGTTTTGATATTTTCCTCAAATACTTCTTTGTTCTTCTTATTCCAACAAGGCTTCTTTTATAATTGCTTTGAATTCAAGCCGTTGTTGGTAGGTGAGCTCCATTAAATGACAGAAGATCATTCTAATTAGCACATTTGAATTTTCTGACTTCTGCTTAATCTTCATCTGCTAAAATGCCTGCAGCGCTGACCTTGAAGAAGATGATTTCCAGATTCTTAATAAGCATTGGTCGAGGATTTGCTACAATGGCTAATTCTTTCATCAATATAGAATCGATTTGTCCATTGCTCATCTTTGCTTATGACAGACAAAGTATCTATCTAGTTGTTCATCAGACAAAGTCCCTTTGTCTTCTCATTTGTCCATAGCGAGTAGTAGACAAATCCAATTATTGTAAACAAATAGTCTTCTTAGCACGTCGTCTATTGGTTTATACATTCCGTGTAACAGAAAAATTTGTTGGAATGCAGACAAATTTTCTTTAGCACTTTGTCTATTGGATTGTTTATTGTAAGTAACAGATGAATCATTAAGGCACAGACGAATTATCCTTTTGTCCATTGGATTGTCTATTACAAATAGTAGACAGGTTTAGAGGTACAGACAAACACCATTGCTCCGCCAGATGAACCTCACTACTTTGCTTGACGACCTTCATTTCTCCACCTTTGTCTGTGCTCAACAGATGATCATTGGCTTGACTATTGCTTACTTATGATAAACAAAGTCTATTATATGCAGGCTAATTTGCATTCATCAAATATAATCTCCACTTTGACAAATGAATGGAAACTCGATTGATTTGATCTTTGTCTATGGTGGTACTTCATCTTTTGCTTCTACACTTGCCCATGTCTTTTTAGTCAGACAGATTGATGCCTTGGAATAACTTTTCTATGCAAATTGTACATAAGGCCTACAACTTAATTTTGCATACTAAAAGCTTGGCAACAACCATTAGTATATAATCTTTAATCAAGTTTTATTTGTCATCGAAACCATGCATTTATACTAACAGTAAACACCATGATTGAAACATAAATGAAATCAACCTCTAGAGTCTTCTTACCTTGATTTCTTCATACTAAAGCATGCCATTTTTATTTCTTATTAAATTCCTTATTTTGTGATTGTCCAGATAAAATTAGGATTATTTATACAATAGCTAGTGATTGATTAAAATTAGTAATTCCTTTGGAGATAACACTCTCTCATCACTATAATACAAAACTTGATGTCGTATACTTGCAGTTTAGTTTATAGCAAACAAGTTTTTGACATCGTTGCTAGGTATTGTAATTATTTTGATTATTCCGTAATATTGTCAAAAGATAATTCTAGTTTTAATTTGGATTTTTATATTCTTTTATTGTACTCATATGTTTTTCTTTTAGAGTTTTAGATTCAATTTATTTAGCATTGTTGGCAGTTATACAAAATTCCAGAGAATCTGACTTAACTCCTTTTGATCTAGAAATTGAGAGAACATTGCGGGAAATTTGGGGAGCAAAGGGAGCTAAATCTAGTAAAATGGCAGACCAAATTTAGCAAAATGAGCAAGACCCACAAAGACCAATCAAAGACTACTTCTAACCAATGGTTAACGAGAATCATTTTGGCATCACCCGTCCAGTGATCAATGCCAATAATTTTAAGCTGAAGCCAATATTGATAATTGATAAACATGGTCCAGTAGAGCTAGTTTGGGGGTTCTCTGAGTGAAGACCCAAACATTCATTTGGCAATGTTTCATGAGATCAGCAACACCATGAAGATGAACGGTGTCCTAGATGATGCCATTCGATTGAGACTCTTCCCATTTTTGTTAAGAGACAAAGCAAGAGGCTGGTTGTAGAGTTTGTAACTAGAAAGCATAATGACATGGGATGAGATGGTGGAGAAGTTTCTAGCAAAGTTCTTTCTTCCAACCAAAATGGCTCGATTTAGAAGCAAGATAGGCCAATTTCAATGGTTGGACTTTGAACCACTCTACGAGTTTTGGGACAAGTTCAAGGATTTACTTAGAAGATGTCCACAACATGATTTCGTAGATGAGCTACAAATTCAGTTGTTGTATAATGGATTAAATGGACAAATGAGAAGAATAGTTAATGCTACATCTAGAGGATCATCGATGGCGAAGACTTCAGCTGATGCATACTCAATATTGGAAAACATGGCTTCTAATATATTCTAGTGGTTGAATGAAAGGAACGTGATGATGAAGGTAGCAAGTTGCTATGAGGTGAATCCTATCACAACCCTTATTGTACAAATGTCCTCTTCGATGCACCAATTGACCAAAGCCAACTCAGGATCTAAGGGATTGTCTATTGCAAGAGAGCTTTCTTCTTCTTCTCTACCAATTGAAGCATACATGGTTGCAGATCCAACAACAAAAGAAGTGCAATTTATCAACCAATATTATCTTGAATGGAGGAATCAAGATAATCTTCCTTATGGAAATCTAAGAAATACTATAAACCATCCTTCTGGTTTTCAACCTCCATGATCATCTCAACCAGCAGAGAAGTCATTATTTGAAGATCTCATGGTACCTTTGTTACAAAGACTCGAGCGAGATTCACTTGGAATGAAGACAGACTTGATAGCTTTGAAACAACAATGGAAAATTAATGCCTCTATCAAGTCTTTAAAAATGCATATTGGATAGCTTTCAAGCTCCTCTAATAGATCAAGTAGGGGTAACTTCACAAGCAACATAGAGAAGAACCCAAGGGAGCACTATAATGCCATAACTATGAAAAGTGGAAGAGAACTAGAAACACCAAGGATGCAAGGAGGCACAATCATCCTTAGAGGCAGAAAACTAGGATGCTACACAAGGAGAGATAGAGGAAGAGACAAAGCAAGAGGAACTTGAAAGGGAAGACTACAAACCAAGGAGGATTATATTTCCTGGCAATTCTCTTGTCTTGAAATCCTAACTCCCTTTTCCATAAAAATTTTAGAAAAAGAAAATAGATGAATAGTTCAATAAGTTTTTTGAAATCTTTAACAAAATTTATATCAACATTCCTTTTGCAGAGGCCCTAGAGTAGATGCCCAACTACACTAAGTTTATGAAAGAGATCATGTTGAAGAAGTGAAAGTTGGAGGAATCTGAGACTGTAAAACTGATGGAAGAATGCAGTGCCATTCTACAGAGGAAGCTCCCTTAAAATTTGAAGGACCCAGGGAGTTTCACTATTCCTTGCACTTGGAAATTCTTTTTTTCATAAGACATTATGTGATTTAGGTGCATCCATTAATCTAATGCCCTTGTCAATTTGTCAGAAACTTGGATTAGGAGAGGTGAAGCCAACAACCATCACACTACATTTGGCAGATAGGTCTTTGCCCTATCATTGGGGAATCATTGATGATGTGCTAGTTAAGGTGGATAAATCTTTCCAGTTGACTTTGTGGTGCTGGACATGGAGGGGGACCATGAAGTGCCTTTGATTTTTGGAAGACCATTTCTTACAACTAGAAGAGCATTAATGGATGTACAACATGGTGAGTTAACCCTGAGGGTTACTGATGATGAGGTAAAGTTTCATATTTACCATGCTTTTGATTATCCATTGAGAAGAGTACTTGCAAAAAAATTGAGGGTTTGAATGATTACATAACTTCTCTTTTTAACGATGCAAGTGTTAAAGAATCTCTGGAACAATGTAATGGAAGTTAAATTAGTCAAGATGTGACAGGTTCTGAGAAGGTCATGGAGCATATAGTAGGTTGGGAAGAAATACAACAAGAGAAATCTGATGAAATTAATGAGAATCTTCAAGAAGAGTTATCAAAGGAGGAAGAAACAAAAGATAGATTAGAGTTTGTTTAGAATATAGAAGACTATTCAAAGGATGATTCAGAGGCCAACAAGATTAAAGCCAACTTGGATCCTGTAGAGAAATTCAATGAAGAAGATGTGGCCAAGGAAGGATTCAAGCACAAATTGGCACTGTCAATTGCTACACCATAAAAAATTGAATAGAAGCAAATGCCTCTGAATGTCACCAATGTAATTTTTGAGAAGAATAATACGCTTCTCGTAATTAAAAAACTGGAGCACCGCAAAGCCAAATTTCGTTTCAAAGAACGAAGAAGACCATAGTCGGGCTAATACTATAAACAAAGCACTTCTTATGAGGCAACCCAAGCTTTCATACTTTTTACTTTCTTTTGTTTATTTTCATTAGCTCAGTTTACTTTTGTAATTTAATTGTTTAGTTGGCTATTTTGATTTCAGGTGATCCCTTCAAAATGCTATGCATACCACCAAAAGTAACTTTGCTACACCATCAAAGGTGAGCATGTCTCCATAAGGAAGTTTCTTTCCCCCTAATGCATTATTTTTAACATCAAGGACAATGCTTTTTTAAGTTTGGGGGTATTGGGGGATTTTAATTCAGTTCTTGGAATTTTTTTAAATTTAGGTATAATTTTTTTCGTGAGCTTCAATTTTGATCACTTAGCTAAGAAAATCTGAGAGCAATTGTGCAAAATTAGCGAATTTGAATGAGTTAGATTGATTTTCTCTTGATGATCAGCAACCTATTGTAGTAGCCTGAACTAGAAATGGTAAGCAATTTTTAAAGTTTGATGAATGTTCTAGTTTGGATAGCACAAGCAGGGAACAAACACTATCCTCAGCTGACAGATGTAGCAATCTCTGCTCATCTTCTCTAAATCCGGCGAGATCCGAAACATGCCTGTGATCGTCCGTTGTCAACAGCTTTGCCAGTAGAGCCCCACATCAACGCCTCTGTCCTTCGAATGACTGTGGAATAGCAAGGTAGTAGGCTAGATCTCCTGCATGGCATCCATCAAAAGTGGCCAGGAAAATGCAGGCACGCGTCTTCAAGTCGAGACTAGGAACGTCGATACTTCTGCAGATCCATTTACGCCGCTGATACTTCTGCGGATCCGCTTACGAGGATGTCCTGACGCTTCTGCGGATCCACTTAAGAGAATGTCCTGACGCTTCTGTGGATTCGCTAACGAGGAGGTCCTGACACTTTTGTAGATCCACTTACGAGGTGTCCTGATGCTTCTGCGGATTCGCTTACGAGGATCAACAAGCGCTTGTCTCAAGCATCATACCACGGAACCGGAGTCCAGGTTCCCAAGCATCATGCCACGGACATCATACGGTGGAACTGGAGTCTGGCTTGGGTCCATATATGTAACTTGCACATTGTAGCAACCTGAACCAGAACTAATGGCCAAGACAAGAACAAAAACAATAAGGAAGAAAAGGGGCTTCGCTCAAGCACTGAGCCACGTGAGGAGCTCATGCGTCGACTCCAAATCCGGTAACATTGACACCACCCAACCGACCCTACTCAGCGTCGTCTCCGTCTGGGCAATTCGGCAGCTCCATCGGCCATCTGGGTGAACAGGGAATGGAAGTCTGAGCCCATCCCGCTCGACAACGAGAAGGTTACAGCAGCAGCATCGCCGGCAGCGAGGAAGAAGGTCGCCCTGTCCTGCATCTTCCGGTGACCAAAGGCAAGGATATGGCACGGCAAGGGGTTATCCAGCATCAGCACGACGCCGGAGGCGTCATGGCCGGAACAAATTGACCATCTGATGGTCGGACGGCGGCGTCGCAACGCAATCCGCGGGTAAAACCGATGGGTTTTTCTGCATATGGCTAAATTTGTCGGTGACCAAGAAGGACAATCTGGCGTGGCAAGATCAACACCGACGTTGGAACAACAACATCAAGTCCAGGAATGGAGTAGATTAACCGGCCAGTGGCAACGTCGCTCAACAGCGAGGAAGCAAGGCGTACTAGCGCCACCGGGGTCAGGGACCCGATGCAGCAAATGGCTGCCGGAGATCAAGGCGTCGACCAAAACGTTGTTGTTATAGCGGATTGGCCGATCGGTGGTTAGACCTTGAAATTACAGTGGCGACTTGCGGCTGAAATGACGGTCGTTTAAGCATCTTTTGAGATTTCCGGCGACGGGAAAGGAGGATCGACGGCAGCAGCACCCGCACCAAAATCGGAAAGCAATCATCGATTTTTTGATTGTCATGGATTACCCGATGGACGTTGAACATCGTCGGCAGAAAAGACGCTGATGCGTCTTCGATTTCACCTCTCCTGCCGAAATCCATTTGTCGACGGCGGTTTAGCTCGCGGGATAAGCGACGATCGTCAGCAGCGAAATGGCGGCGAGGGTTGCTGCGAGGTTAAAACGTCGACAGCGAAGGGACAACCCACCGGAAGCAGCCATGGAATCGATTCGCCCTGCGTCGTCGCTAACGTGCCGTGCAGATAGGGCGGGTTAGCCAAGCAGCCATTATCGATCTCCCCATGCCACTGCTGACGTGCCATGCAGACGAGGTGGGTTAGCCGAGCAGCCATCGTCGAACTCCCCATGCCACTGCTGACGTGCCGTGCAGATGCTGATGTGTCGTGCAGACAAGGTGGGTTAGTCAAGCAGCCATCGTCAAACTCCCCATGTCACTGCTGACGTGACATGCAAATGCTGACGTGCCGTGCAGACAGGGTGGGTTAGCCGAGCAGCCATCGTCGATCTCCCATATCACTGCTGACATACCGTGTAGACGAGGTGGGTTAGCTGAGCAGCCATCGTCAATCTCCCCATATCACTGCTGATGTGCCATGCAAATGAGGTGGCATGGCCGCGCAGCCGACGCCTACGAAGATGAGCAGTGGACAACGTGGTACGACCCGATGCGTTACGCGATTAGGGGCTGTCTGCCTACTCTGAAATGCCCCACTGGTGAAGCTGGGCATACTTTCCAAAGGAATCCCCAAGATGCCCCCATGGTGAAGCTGGAATCCCTAGGATGCC
>JAYJMB010001994.1:0-11777 GCA_036873735.1 Pouteria campechiana
TGGAAAAATCATAGTATAATCATGTGGATTTATGGTGTAAAGTGGAGTAACGACCCCAGGAGGGCGGGGCGTTACAGTGAAGCAAAAGAAATTAATTTTGAGGAGTTGAAATAAAGAATTCCAAAAGAAGAAGAAAAAGGAAAAGAATTAGTAAGAATTCATCCTTTAATAGAAGGGATCACATCTCCATGAACTTCATAAGAAAATAAGAATTCCAAAAGAAGAAGAAAAAGGAAAAGAATTAGTAAGAATTCATCCTTTAATAGAAGGGATCACATCTCCATGAACTTCATAAGAAAATAAGTTTGGGGGTGTGGAAGTAATACAACCCATAATTGGGGGGATCAGATTCAAATGAATTTGAAAAAAAATAAGTTTGGGGGTATGATAGTAATAAAGCCCATAATAATAAAAATTGAACAAAGAAAACCTCAAAAAAAAAGTTAAGAGGATGAACAGTCATGTGCAATTCAGCCATGATCTCTTATTTTGTGACTCCTTACTTCTTTTCTTTGTTAGCCAAACCCAAGGCCCCATTGCAAGCTTAATAAAGACTTATTGATCCAAGTGAATAGAGTTATCTACACTAGCAGAGATGGATTATGAAAAATAAGCTTATGAGGTGTTTGTGAAGATCATTCAAATCATTAGTTTGCACATTATTGACTGAAACTCATGCATGTAGCATGATATTGACATTACACACACACATTTTCACTTCATGAAAGGATTGATGAAGCATAGGTTTTATCATATTACTTAGTAAGTTTCTTGAATGAATTTTTAGTTTTGTGTAAATGTGTAATTTTTCTTGCATGTTCTTAATTGTTTGATAGAGATTATTCTAATTGTTCCATGAGTTTTGGTTGCTACTTTGCTCGAGGATGATCAAAAGCTAAGTTTGGGAATAAGCTCATAATTTCTCATATTTTAATATCTAAATTCACATGGTTTGGATCCTCAATTTACATGATTTCACTAGTTTATATCTACATTAAATTAAAAATTACATTCAATGAATTTAATTTGTGTTTCAGGTAAATTGGTGGAATTTAGGTCAATTTGAGCGAAAATATGATATTTTTGGCAAAGCAATCTTGATGAGGTAATGTACTATTGTGGGAGCATCAATCCTAGCCATTAATTAATCATTAATCATAATGGTAAAGTGGTATTATATAGCTGATTATGAAGTGGACAACTAGTAGACAGATTTCTAGATGCATGGTTGAGATCAATTGCTTGAAGATGAAGTCATTACTTCGATTGCAATTTAATTAGAACTTCCATTGATTATTTTAAAACTATTTTTGGAAGTTTTAATGTTAATTATATGCAAATCAGATGGTGGGTGTGTGTGCAGCAATTCAATTGAAGAAAGACTTCTACTTTTGGATGACTTCTACTTTTGGATGCTTCACGGACAAGAAAAATTACAATATTTCAGTGGCAGTTCAAGCCTAATTTTAGTATAGACATATGATGATTTAAAAAATATGTTCAACATAAAAGTTACAGCCCTTAAAATTATTTGACCAAAAAATCAAGAAATAGATAATAGGAGTTAGTATAAGGAATTGAGTCCAAAATACTACAGTTGTTTCTAGAGATTTTATGAATGCAATGTGCATCAATAGGTGTTACTTTAAGGTAGTGTTTGACACATATGAAAGATGATTCAGAGAAAGTGTTCATAACAAAAAATATAGATCTTGAAATTATATTTCCAATGAATTAAGAATCATGTGATTTAGACATTATATGAGAAGGTTATGATGAAAATACAAAAAATGCTCCTAATGGATAGACTTTGTATGTGGAAACATGATATTTTCAGTAAATGCATATTTTATGGGCAAAATAAATTGAGAAATTGATATGGAGGTGCAAGAGTACCCTAAATAGGGTTATTTAAAGGGTTTTTAATAGAGAAATAAGAGACTTGGAGAGGAGAAAGTGGCGGCACACATCTTTGGAAGAGAATTCTATAAGGGAACAAGAGAGAGATTTCAAGTTTTGCAGCATGAATATTTTGAATATTGTTTTTCTTCTTTTTAGCATGAACTAAATTTCTTTTTCTGGGGAGATGATACAGCCCTCCTTGATATTATTTATTAAATAGAGGTTGTTGGTTGTTTAATTCAATTTTATCTTCTTTCATTCATTTGTTTATTGCAATCATTTAATTTATTAAATTGCTTGATCACTAATTTTATGAGTTAGATTGATTATCTAAGCATGGTTAAGGTACACACCATATGCTAAACCATGAGCTCCCTTGAATGAAAGGATAGATGGTTATGGTACACACCTTATGCTAAACCAATCGATTTAGTTCATTAAAGTTTTTTTGTCTTAATAGATTTTCACCTCAATTATGCTACACACTATAGGTAAATAGAATGAGTGAAAATACTAGATTTAAACTTACAAATCTAACGATAATAATCATATAATAGTGAAAATGAACCTAAGATAATGAATTGATATCAACATCCCAACAAGATATTATTGATTGGTAAAATTGGATCCCTAGACTCTTGCAACTTGAGAGTCTCTTCTACATTACTTTTTGTTATTGTTCTCCATTATTTCACCTTACACTTAGATTTATCTAGTCTCCATTACATCTTTTTAGGACTGTGTTAGTTTTAGTAATTAGATCTAATTGAATCAGTTTGAATAGTTCTTTGTGGAATCGACCCCTGCTGTGCACTCTACACTCGTGTACTTGTGAAGAAATCTCAAAATAAAAGAAATAGCAAAAAGACAAAATCATGAGCAGTTGATTTTGAAGCCACAACACCACTTCATAACAAAATGCATTGGGCAGCCAGCAAGTTCTAGGGCATGGCACCAGAAAGTGGAGTTGCGGTGCCAGTATTGTTGGTTCCCAAAGTATGGCTAAACCCAAGAGGGGAGGAGTGAATTAGGTATATAAAAATTTATTGCTTAACCCCTGTTAGACCATTTTTGTCTTTTCATGCTTGTGTATAGTGTGATGTAAAGTGCATGATAAAACTGTAAAGTGCATGAAGGATAGAGCAAGTAAACAAACACACACAAACAAATTTTTTACAGTGGTTCGGGAACCCCTATCCCTACATCCACTCTTTCAAGAGCACATACTCATTGTGCCTTGGGTTCCACTATACCTCATACAATGGAAATATAATAGTGTCTTTGACACTCTTCTAGATTTAAGCTCTAAGGGGCATGAAGAAGTGTCCCCGACACTTTTCTAGATTCCAGCTCGAGGGGGCATAAACTAGTGTCCCTAACACTCTTCTAGTTTCTAGCTCTAGGGGCCTTAACTCTAGTTTCATGAGCTAACCAAAAACTCTATCTTTATAGGTATTGTGTGTAAATGAATATGCCTTTGACTAAACTGATAAGTACACACAGTTAAAGCACCAATACAAATGATAAAACAATAAGCACATTACAGTGACTTCGAACTCCCTTGATGTAGTGTTGAGGCTCTTTGATCTTAGTAGCTCTTGGAGTGAAGACACTTAGAGAACTTGAATGGGTTTCTTATTGACAGATTTGCCTTTATCACTTAGAACCCTCAGGCTCCGTAATGATCTTTAGGAGGACCTGATCTTTGAGTAACTCTTTGTAGCACACAAGATCTCCATTCATCTGGAATAAGTAGCAAACAAATATTTGTCTATTGGTTACAATAGAAGAGTTACTGTAGCAGATCACTGTAGCACTATACCAATTTGTCTGTTACTTCATTCGCTAATGAAGCTTTGTCTGTTGCACAGTAGCTTCTACTTTTTCTTTTAGTTACTGTAGAAAATTAATATAGCAGATTACCATAACAATTTGCCTGTTGCTTCATCTGATACTTCTGCTTTGTCTGTCGTTTACTATAGTAGGTTACTGTAGAGAATTACTGAAGTATATAACTATAGCAATTTGTCAGTTACTTCATCTTGTAATCGAGCTTCATTTTCAACTTCGTCTGTTACTTCAATCTTTGTCTTTCACTTCGTCTGCTACTTTGACTTAAAGAAACTTTGTCTTTCACTTTATCTTCTACTTTGTCTTCCACTTCATCTTAGATAATCCACTTCATCTGTCACTGTAGCAGCATTGTAGCAGCTACTTTAGCCGACTTCGTCTCTTGGTTTGTGTAAAGGCACTTTTGCACTCTTGCCACATTGCTAGCTTGACATTTTTCATCATATTTTCCATTGTAAATCACAACATAATTTACACGAGTTGTGAAGCATGAATATGTAGTCATGATTTTGTATCTATACGCTCAATTAAATACGATTTCTTTTTCATATAATGAAAAGAATATCTTCTATGAAGCACACTTATCAAAATAGGTTTATCCCCACATGATTTTCACAAGTTGTAGAACATGGATAAATCACATATTATATTTTTCAATAAAAGCTTAAAGTGAGAACTTTATAAAGCACATGATATATCTATTATCAATATATAATAAACAAGGTTAATGCACTATGGATTATAATGAAATTTTCATTCTCTAAAACAATTTATGTAATATGCTTACATTCTAAATATTCCAATAATGAATGTTCATGCTAAGCATATTTGTCTTCATTTCAGCTTCCTAGACTAAAATCATCATTAGCATAGATCAAGTCTTAAGATAAGTTTTGTTGTCAGCAAAATCATACAATAATTCTAATATTCTCCCCCTTTTTGATGATAACAAAACTTGAAGACTTGTTATATTTAAAGATCATGCTAACAAGCCAATAACAAACTCCACCTGTATAATTGGAATATGTAATCCTATGGAGTTTGATAAAGACAGGTCACGGAGTCATGACGTATGATGTTATTCTTTTCTTGGATGTGAGTCATGACAAGCGTCCTTCCTAATGTCATCTCAATTTCTTAAACAAGTCTTTCTATATTTTTCTCCCCCTTTTTGTTAGCATCAAAAAGGTGTATGAAATGAATGAGATATGTCACTCCCTTAATAGCTAGAAGATAAGACAGGTTAATGCAATCAAGAGCAAATTAAGAGCATGATTCTATTCTTCTCTTAGAATGGTATGGTAAGGGATCAATACTTTCATTTGAAATGTTTTGTTGTCCTTTGTTGTATTAAGCCACATAAAATAGAAACATAGAAAGCATAGTTCATTCTTTCCCATGACTTCTTTTATTCCAAACACTCCCCCCTTTTGTATTAAGGTTATGACTCACAAATCTACTTATTTCTCCTCCTATCATGTTGGGTTCCTAAAGAGTTCATAACCATATGTAGATCTTGGTCCTATAGAAAGCATAAATATGAGCATGTGATACAATTAGTTTTAATCAATATAAAGGACAGATTCATGTCATAGGCAACATCCAAATTGTATTTGAAGTTTTGAAGATATGTGAATCGTTTTCAAGCTTGCATCAATTCATATATCATTTTAAGAATGCATCAAAATCAAAATTCTCACAAAGAACACTAAACTAATAGTCATATTTCATAATGAAATTGTATAAGAAACTTTGACACATCTTTTCAAGAATGAAAATACCAAGTTTTAATCATATTTGTTGACAAACACACTTCATTTCAATCATTCAATGACAATGCATGATCCTTGTTGTTGTATTTGTTTTTCTCATTAGTTTGTAGTTTTTTAATGTTGTTCAAAGATGGCAACACTAAATTTTTCTTAATTCAGATTGGGATTTCAATCATTTTGATCAATGGGTGATGCTTTGTACAACCAAAGTTTCTTATGTTCTTTTCTTAAGATCGTAGATTGAGAAATGTAACAAGAAGGTTCAATAGACGAAGTCAATTTGTCTATTATGATGAAACCTTGGTTATGCTATTAAGAGTTGTTTGTAACTTACAACAGGCAAATCAACAGACAACGCTACTTAATCGGGTAAATAGTGAGAAAAGAACTTCGTTTGTTACTTATAACAGATAAACTAGAAGACAAAGTGCTTCTCATTTCTAAAAAAAGGTGCTCAATGTTTCTCATCTCTTTACATAGTACACCTTTATATGATATACAGGTGAATTGAATATTTCTCATGCTTTCTCAAGTTCCTCGAATTCACATGCTTAGAAATCAGCAACTTTTCAGATATATCTTCAAGAATTCTGATCTCTTTAAACCTAAACTTTGGATCATTAAAAGTAATTAAATTTCAATGCTTGATCTAAGGGTGTTTTATGAAAATGCTCTTTTAATTCATATCATAATATTTGCATCTCATGATTTAAACTAATCTTCTAATGAACTATATTTTAGTTTTCAACATAGGATTCATCAATGCAAAGTGGCATATTTAGGAAAATGTTGGTACTTCTAGGTTCAGACTTGGGAATTATGTTGAACATCAAAGTTGTAGCTTGTGTTATTACTTTCGAATGCCTTAAGAATCACCTAATTCCTGAATTTTTGCAACTATCTCTAGAGCTATACTTTGTTTGCTAGTTCATCTATAAAAGACATTACTTTTGATGGTTCACGACTCAATATAGAGACTAATTCAGGAAAAATTATAAACATGAGAGATGTATCTCTTCAAATTATCTATCTATAAAATCAAGAATCGTGCCATTCGTAGTCTGTATGAGAAAGTTATCATCAAAATACTAAAGGCTGCTCTAGATGATGCAAGAATTCCAGAAAAATAGTTTGGAATGAAATAGACTATCATGTATTATTTGAATTTTCTTATTATATGATTTCAAGATGTATATGCTCGAACATTTTTGCAAGCATTATGTTATGAATGGTGGGAACAATAAATAAGATGCAGTACTTTATGACATAAGCATATATTTTAAGCATTCATAAAGAATTAAATTATTCTGTTAATTATTTCAATCTTGGGGATTCAACCCTTAATGATGATTACAAAAGGAATAGCTAGGCATGGAATGCCTATGTGAGACCTTAAACCATGAATTTTTCCAAACAGGCTTGACTATGCCTTGGGACTGTAATTATATTAAGGATTAGTTATTTCACACATCAATTTAAATTTTCAAAATGATTCAATTCAAAAATAATGAATTCAATTTAATTCAAATCCAAAGTAGTTGAATGTACATCTTAGAAACATCAAGAATATATGGCAATGAAGTGCATATGTTCAATGTACTTATCAATCAAATATATATCAAGTTTGGCAAACTTATATCTTTTGTCGCTTGCTTTTTCAATTTTTGCATTTTAACTCATAAATGATGATGCCAATCTTGACTTTTTATTTCAGTGCTTGATTTTTTTTCTTCAACTTGAAGTTTATAGATCAAGAAGTTGATCTTGTTTTTCATCATTCTCCATCTTGCCCATTTCAAGCTTTTTGCACATACACTTGAGTGATTCTTGCACTTTTTATTTCATTAGCAAATTCAAATAGATGTGAGCTTTATGTAGCAACTTATACAATGCAATTCCTTTTTATCATGAAAAAGTATGTTGTTAAGAATCTAGACTGCTTAGCAAAATAGAATACACTTCATCATTTTTGAATGGATCATTCATTACTTAATCTGTTTAATTCTTGTGCAAACATTTTTCTTTACCTAGGTGTCTCTAAATTCTTTTTCAATTTGTGTTTCAGACTATTTATTTTCTGAATACGTACATTTTTCTTACTTCCTAATTATTTTAAGAGTTTTACTTTATGTTTTTCAAGGTTTTATTAATCTTAGTGTAAATTCTATATTCTCCTATGTATATTCATGAATGAATAGATTATGTATGAACTACACTATAAATGAATCTTTATTTCTGTAAATGTGTAATTAGCTAATCAATTAAAATTTTAAGTGTAGCTTTTGATTTTTGTTGACGTACAAATGAAGTCTATGGATAAATGAGTAGAAACATGCAAGTATAGTTTCAAAAATCAATGTACAAATGAAGGTATTAAGATGAGATTCTAACTATAAACTCTATTTCTCAACATTGTATAAATGAAATATAAAAATTCAGAGAATAAACTTTGATTCCTACTAATGAAGGTGATTAGATATAAGTAATCAAAAATAAGAATGTAAATATTTTGAAAGTAAATTTATTTTCATAGACTTGTAAGTAGACAAAAATAATTAATTGATAAATTGAGCATAAATACTTATTAACAAAAGAATGAATGGAAAGAAATGCGTAAGTAAATATTTAGAAAACTCAGATAATGACACATCCAACAATGTTGGTTGAGTTTAAGTATCATACCTGCACTGACTTTTCCTTTTTATTTCGAAGGAACTTGGTATTTCATTGGGTTTTCAATTTGTTTCTTTTGACCAAGTCCTCTTCCACTTTCTTTTTTTTCAAGAGCATATTTTCTCCTTTCTTAGATTTCCTACACTCAAGTTAGTCTTAACAATAACGCAAATAGTGTGTTAGTGCAAAGTTCTTTCGTCCCTTAATAATTTATTTGTGGCATGTCTAAAGATTTCTCATATTAATCTAGAAGCCAAGACATCCTTACAAGTGGTGGGACAAAGAGTATATTGTGAGTTTTTAACACTTTCAGCTCCATTCTCATTTCATCCTCATTTATGCCAATAAAAATGATTTTCTATAGTTGAAGGTTATTGGCCATAAGAAGTATTTCCAATCCCCTCTTTGATTGAACATAGTTTGAACCATCAAAGTATGGAAGTTGGGAGGTGGATTATCCTTCGCAGAACATAGAGGATGATAGTATTAGATTAGCCATGTGGATCTCTATAATTATTTATGTACCGCTCTGATACCACTTGTTGGTTCCCAAAGTGTGTCTTAACTCAAGAGGGGAGAAGTGAATTGGGTATATAAAAATTAATTTCTTAACCCTTGTTAGACCATTTTCCTCTTTTCATGCTTGTGTGTGGTGTTATGTAAAGTGAATGATAAAACCGTAAAGCACATAATGGATAGAGTGAGTAAACAAACACACACAAATAACATAATTTTTGTAAGGGTTCGGGAACCCCATCCCTGCATCTACTCTTCCAAAAGCACATACTCATTGTCCCTTGGGTTCCACTATACCCCTTACAATGGAAATACTATGGTGTCCCCTACACTTTTCTAGATTCCAGCTCTAGTAGGCTTGATCAAGTGTCCCTGATACTCTTCTGGATTCCAGCTCTAGGGGGTGTAAACTAGTATTCTCGATACTCTTCTAGATTCCAACTCTAGAGGCTTAACTCTAGTTCTATGAGCTAACCAAAAACTCTACTTTTACAGGTATTTTTGTGTGCATGAATATGCCTTTGACTAGGCTAATAAGTACATAGTTAAAGAACAAATACAAATGATTAAACAATAAGCACATTACAGTAATTTTGAACTCCCTTGATGTAGTGTTGATGTGGTATTGAGGCTTTTTGATCTTAGCATCTCTTGGAGTGAAAACACTTAGAGAACTTGAATGGGTTTCTTGTTGATAGAATCACCTTTATCACTTAGAATCCTCCAACTTCTTAATGATCTTTGAGCGGACTTGATCTTTGAGTAACTCTTTATAGCACACAAGATCTCCCTTGGATATATGGAAGAAGTAGGCCTTGAATAGATAAACAAAATAAAGCTCTAAAATGATATTTGAATGTTAAAGCTCTTTGCCTAGGGATGCAAAGATTTGTGGAAGGTGTTTGGCTTAATCCCTTTTTCTTCTTTAACTCCTTCCTCTACTTGAAATGTCCCAGAATATCTCCTTAAATAGCTCTTCTAAAAAATTTGATCATTGGAGAAGATGTGTTCCAATGAATGCATAGAATGAAGGTAGATGAGCAGCATTAATGTAGAAGAATGTTTAAGGTTTTCTCTCACTGGAATCCATTATCTTCTGATTAGATCTTCTTCTGTTGGAAAGTCTACAACCTCATTCTTGACAGAAAAAGAGATGATTGCACCAAGGTGGAAAGCTTTTTATAGAGCATTAAATCTCTGATACATTTAAAAATAATGATTTTTAATGTAGTGTTGTTACTGTAGTGTTGTTACTGTAGCAAATCACTGTAGCTCTACTTCATTTAGAGTAAGTAGCAAACAAATATTTTCCTATTGGTTACTGTAGCAGATCACTCTAGCACTGCGCCACTTTGTCTGTTACTTCATCTGCTAATGAAGCATTGTCTGTTGCACTGTAGCATCATTACCATAGCACTTCATTTGTTGCTTCTGCTTCATTTGTCAGTTACTGTAGAAAATTACGATAGCAGATTGCTGTAGTAATTTGCCTGTTGATTCGTCTGATGCTTTCACTTCGTCTAATGCTTTTACTTCTTTTGTTGGTTACTATAGCATGTTACTATAGAGAATTACTATAGCAATTTGTTAGTTACTTTATCTTTTTATTTGAGGTTTATTTTCTAGATTGTCTATTTCTTCAAACTTTGTCTTCCACTTCGTCTACTACTTCAACTTAGACAAACTTTATCTTTCACTTTGTCTTCTACTTTGTCTTAGACAATCTACTTCGTTTGTCACTATAGTAGCATTATAGTAGCACTATAGTAGCTACTATAGCAGACTTCATCTCTAGGTTCGTCTATAGGCACTTCAATAGTAGTTTTATGCCTCGTCTGTCATTGTAGCAGAACTGTAGTATTTTCTATAGCAAAAGTACTATAGTAAAATTAATGTAGCAGCAAACCTACATGTGGAAATTTTTGCACTCTTACCACATTGTTAGCTTAACATTTATCATCATATTTTCCATTATAAATCATAATTTAATTATCCATATGTAATTTGCATAAGTTGTAAAGCATGGATATGTAATCATGATTTTATATCTATATGCTCAATTAAGCACAATTTCTTTTTCATATAAAGAAAAGAATATCTTCTATGAAGCACACTTATCAAAATATGTTTATCCCCGCATGATTTTCACAGGTTGTAGAAATGGATAAATCACATATTGTATTTTTTAATAAAAGCTTAAAGTGAGAACTTCATAAAGCAAGTAATATATCTATGATCAACATATAATAAACACATTTAATGCACTGAGGATCATAACAAATTTTTCATTCTCTAAAATAATTTACATAATATGCTTACATTCAAAATATTGGAATATTGATTATTCATGCCATGCATATTTGTTTTCATTTCAGATTTCTAGACTAAGATCATCATTAGCATAGATCAAGTATTAAGACAAGTTTTGTTATCATCAAAATCATATAATAATTCCGATAAGTATAGGATGATGATTTTGTTTTATGTTTCACCCTAGAACCCTCATGTTGCAATGACCATTTGGGGAGAGCCTTCAGGGAGATTTAACGTAGGATTTCTTGGATGATTTAAAAAGAGAAAAGTGGGCATGGTAAATAGCATTTGTGTGGGAATATAATGTGGCTATGATAATGCTTATGTGGCACCAATGTAACATGAATATGATAGTGCTTTGGTGGCACTATAATGCCCCACTCTCTAGGCGCTACTGTAGGGCAGTATCACAAGGAACTCTGGATAGAGTGGCCATATCCAACCTATATAATCCATCATCATATATATAATCATGCATACCAAAATCACATTAACTAAACATCACACACCCACAAGTCACCTAGAATCGACAATCGCATTGTGATGGAGGTAGTTAGAAGGATTTCACACACATCCTATTATAATGACATGCTAGTAAAATAATTTTACACATATTAATTTATAGACTTGCTCAACTTTTAAAAATTTACAATTCATATATATATATATATATGTATATCCCAAAATGCTAAAATGGAAAAAATTAATAATTTTTTATAATTATGAATGCTCAATGAGTACAATTCATAC
>JAYJMB010001995.1:2053-15868 GCA_036873735.1 Pouteria campechiana
ATAGAAGATCAAGCAAATAAGAAGACAAGTTCCATCATGTCTCCTTAAGGGGGGACTGCTGTTATGGAATCCTAACACAAATACCTGAATATCTAGCTGGCACCACGTCACATCAGATCTCTACTTTATTGGGATATCTTTTCTCGCTCATTACGCAATCCCACGAGACTAGGATTTAGGATGTGTATCCTTCTAAAGTCCTCCTTTAGACGACAATCCTCATCCTACTTGTATACAGGCTACGTATGTATCCCGACTACGCACCCACACTCAACTATAAATATATCCAGGTATGTGCCTGAAAATACAAGCTCTCGCTACTATCTTATTACCTCCAATAACTTCTTACTAACTTGAGCGTTGGAGTGTTTATGCCGGGAGCACCTCCGGCGTCCTCTGATCTTTTTGTTCTAGTTTCGTAGGATTCAAGGCAGAATCTTTTTGAGAGCTACATCAGCATTCCGTTTGAGGACGACCCAAATACCCATAATATTATTCAATATATATATGATGCAAAAAATATTATATTAATTGAAAACTTATATATGTTAAAAAATAAAATCATTTCGAAAATCCATACTTTTTCCACTTTGTTAGCTATATTTATTAAAATAAAACAAGTTGCCGGGCAAAAGTGATGCCGAAGGAACAACAGCTTCACGACCCATTCAAAGGGTGGCTGGTCGGACCCAATTTCAAATTTCCTCAGCTTCCCACTATTACAGCCGTAGGCCCTCTCCACCACACCATTCCACATTCAATTCCCATCACCTGCACAGCTCGTGATAGCATCTATTCATCTTCCCCCTGTCGAGAAAGGGATGGATTCATATGCCCCGCCAGCGTTTGTTACGTCTCCCCAACGCAACCAAACGCATATTCATCGCCTGAAAATGCCGACATTTCCCGCCTTTACCACAACATTCTGAACTGCCATCTGATGGGACTTCACACCAGATGTGGCCTCCAGCATGACTGTATTTAGAAGTTCTGCTGCCATTTACTCTCTAGTCCACACAGCCGGTGCTGTACAAACACTTGTACTCCAACACCCCTCCTGATATATTTATTAGATTCGCCGATTCCTCCGCTCGAATTCTGTTATTTGGGGTTAATATTTATTGCTTGTAGGCTGGACTGTAAATGCTCTGTGGAATGAAGAAAGGCTTCGACAGCGATGGATGATTCACGGGCCTGTGGAAGTTCCTCATCAGGACTATCCACCTGATCATTTCATCAGTGGGTATTTACTTCAAAATACAGAAAAATACCTGATCGTCAATAATTTTCTTGAAAGACGTTTTCACGTGTATCAAGCAACAAGCCAGCCCGACTAGACAAATGGTAACTGAACCGGGCAGGACCGGCCGGTCAAACAAAATAAATAATAAATAATAAACGAATTGAGCCCTCAACGGCACGGAGAAAATATCATTTGACAATGACAAGACGCCTCTGATAGAATACAACGTTGTATGTCTGTATATGATACAACATCTTCGTCATGCATATAAAATCATTCGATCAGCTAATCTTATCCGTTAAAATTTCAATATCATTGCGGAAATTGGCACTCTAAATGGCGAAATAGAATAGCTGTGTGTTTGGATAGCGTACAACGGGTGTGAGGATTTCGGAAAAATAAAAAAAAAAGGCCCCAGAACCAGAGAAGACAGTACCTTGAAGTAACTCACCCTCTGTCATAAATTGATAATAAAATGATAGCACACAACTCACGAGATTTCGAAATTCTTTCTGCCACGTCCCCTCCTTCTGCCCTCGGCGCTCGCCACGTCATCCACGTATGGACTCCCCAGACACCGCCCTCTTTCGTCGTTAACGGTTCGGTTGACAACGGATTAGGGGAGAACTTCGGCGGGGTAACAGCGAACCCAACGGGAACCGACTCCATTCTTTCAGGTTTGGTTCCACCTTCCGTCCCCATAAGGGTAGGGTGGGTTCTACTTTCTTAACCTATATTCATTTTCAGAATAAGTTTGGTTCAAGGAATTAGATACCTAAACCAAAATAATCCAAATGAATTATTAAAAAAATACTATACAAAATTAATAAGTTAACATAACTTAACTTATTTTCATAGTTATATATATATATATATTTCATACTATTACATGATATGTGCATTTATGCTTTAAAGCTTAAAAATTACTCAATGAGTTCTGCTCTCATTATTTAATAAATTACTAATTATCTTTACATTTGTATTTATAATAAGTGCAATAATTAAGTATAATTGAGATATCTTGTGGATATGAGGTAAGCAAGCAAAGGGTTGAAGTCCAAACTTTCATTTTTATTTTATGACACATTTTTTTTATTTTGAAAGAATCTTTTTGATTCATATTTAAATTATATATAACTAAGACTATATAATTAGTTAATAATTCAATCAAACCTAATTTTTAAAAAGTATGGTAGGTTTGACCTTGAATTAAACTAACTTAAATATAGGGTAGAGTAGGATTTTTATAAATATGATTAAGGTAAAGTCAATCAAAAACTGACCTAAATTGGACCAAGTTACAACCCTGCCTAATCGCTTACCATCAATGTTATCAGGATTGGGTAGGTGTCTTGTTCATTGTTTGACCGATTCAACAAAATGCACCTTATTTATTTTAAAAAAAAACTTAAAAAAGATATGACATGATTTTAAAAAATTTAAATCATGGATGTTAATCTAAATACACAAACCTTTTATTATAATATTATATTACTTTAATTTATTACTTTATTCTATTAAAAAAATTATAGATAAAAAATGTTACTATTGAACCAAATCATAGATTGAACCAGTCCGTTGAACTAGTTTGACTGGCCAACTTGGTCCGATTCTTGTCTACCCTAACTCATTTACTTAATATATTAAGGAGTAATTCAAATAAAATTCATATAAGCTTGAATTTTTTTTTAAAAATATTTTTAGGTAATCTCATGGATTTTTAATTGTTTTGATCTTCTTATATTTTAATAAAGTTGAATATTATGATCATAAAATTATATATGAAAATATATAAGATGTTTGATTTTAATTTTATCAAAATAACACTATTTCAAAATACAATAATAAAGCATACATGGTAAATAGCGTTCGCATACCTTACCCAATTAAGTTGAACCCCTACCTCAAATGACATGGGGCCGTTGAAAGTTGGCTGGCTAGCATTTTATATTTATTCGTTGAAAGTTGCACCCCAATTGTGTACATTTATTCCTAGTCCATTTTCTATCTATCGCTTTTAAATCCTAAGCTCCATCCGCTTCAATTTGTATTACATTGTTATTTTATGCCCATGGCGGTGAAAAAAGCACAACCTGCTACTGCTGTCGTACAAAAATAGGAAAAAATTGGGTGCGCGTACTAAATGCCAAGTAATTTACATCCGTAGACTGAATTGATGCATCCATGCAAAAATAGGGGTATTTATACACGGAATGACCAACTTTTCAAATTCGATCTCATTGTATGCCACTGTGCCAGGATATCTGCAATAAATCGATTCTACGGCTTTGATTGCGAGAGATATGATTCAGTAGTCATTTTTTACGGTTTGTTGCAATCTGGTGGACCATTGCACAGGTGGCCAAAACTTACTGGGGATGTGACACGAGAGATGCAGCGGGATTTATGGAACAGTACACCCTTCTCCCCGGCAGCAGCACCATGAACATGGCCCCCCGGACCTTACAAATCATCTGTCACAAAATGGCCGGGTTGGATCGTCCGAGTGATCCAAAAATCATTAAATTAGGGCAGGTGGCGATCTGACCGAACATGCAGGCGTGTACTACGTGTAGTGGGTGAAGCGGTGAAAAGGCCCTGGCGGGGATTGGATTTGGGGTACAAAGGCTTGTGGCTGAATGCGACTGAGAGCCAGTGGAATAACCAGTCTACGAAAGTCTACATCATCTTGAAATTTACTGAAGCTCCCAATCAGAAGTGTCTGGCGGTAATAAGATGCTTCTCAGGTTGTGATGCAGTCAGTAGCTGAGACTTTTCAGGCAATTCCCATGCAAGGATGGTATGAAAAGTCCGCTATTTTTAGCTCGAATCATATCTTGATACACAACCATTTTCCTTGTTAATTAAGGGGGTCCCATTGAATGCATAAGGAAGGGAGGGTATGTTTGGATGGGTGCTTCAGGAGAGTGTGTGTAGTGTAATGGAAAGTGTCCTCCAAAATAACATGGCGAGTAAAATATATTTGAAAAAGTAAACTTGGGATTAAGAGAATGTGAATAAATAATTTAAAACGTAGACAATATATAAGGATGAATGATTGAAAAGATTAAAAAATATTAAAAATAAAAAATGATTAAAATATGGTGTGTTCAATAATATCTATTTAGTTGGAATATGTAATATGATATAAGGTTATTTACATAGTTGCTCTGAGTATTGACCAAATTACACATGTTACCATATGATTTTACCTTTTATAATCTCATCCCTAAAGTTTCATAGATACTCTTAAGGTTTGTTCTGTATTGAGTATATATCCCTCATAGAGTTCATTACAAATATTCATTAAATTAATTAACAGTGTTAAATCTAATATAAATTAACAAAAATACTCTTGAAAATGTATAATTTTTAATTAAAAGTAATATAGATTTTAAATAAATAGTTAGTACAAATTGAACATAATTATAATAAAAATGAAGAATATTACTTTTATTTTTTATGAAAATTTTAAAAACTAGTCTTTTTGAATTTGGGGTTATAATTGGATTATTATTATTATCTACTTTTAAATTTTTATTAAAAATAAGAAAATATTTTTATAAAAAATAAAAAGATAATATTTATTTATTATATATATTTAATTTATTTTTATGTTTAATTATGTATTTAAATTTTATATTATTTTATTAGAATTTTTGCATTTTTAGGGATATTTTTATCAATTATATTAAATTTAACACCATCAACTGACTTAACGGTCATTTTTTTTATTTTGATACACTCCAACATCAAAGGCATTTATCTAGGATAGAACAAACCTCAAGAGTATCTTGTGCAAAATAGAATAAGCCTTAAGGGTATACTTGCAAAAATAAAATTATGTGGTGACATATAAAATTTAGTCAAAACTCATGGGTATCCATGCAAATAACCCATGGGATGTACACTAGAAGTTGTGTACTCATTAGATACTCTGATGTATGATGTATGGGTGATGTATGGGTGTGC
This sequence comes from Pouteria campechiana, assembly GCA_036873735.1. Lineage (NCBI taxonomy): Eukaryota > Viridiplantae > Streptophyta > Magnoliopsida > Ericales > Sapotaceae > Pouteria > Pouteria campechiana. The sequence goes on from JAYJMB010001995.1 coordinate 7,269, forward strand.
ATTTATCCCCACACATCCGAAGTGTATTAATAATGCATCTTATTTTACATCCCTTTTTAGATTGAATTGACATTTTAACTTTATTTATATTCTTTTTTAGATTGAATTCATATCTTAACTATTATAATAACTTAACTATTTTTTATTATTATTTATATTTTCAATCATTTCTCTTTATTATTTTTTAATCTTAAATAGCTTATATTACTGATATGATTAATTACTAGACTTATTTAATATACTTTCTTTCTAATACACCATCTTTTTAATACACTCCATGCAAACAAATCCTAAAAATTTTATTAAAACGTACCCAATAAGTACTTCAACCTAGGATTATATAATAGTGTTAGAGAACTTTAAAATAGGATTAGAGGTGTACATGGGTTAGGGTTCAGCCTAAACCTACCTAAACCCTAGCTTATGTTACTGATATTATTAATTACTAGACTCATTTAATATACTTTCTTTCTAATACATCATCTTTTTAATACATTCCATGCAAACAAACCCTAAAAATTTTACTAAAACATACCCAATAAGTACTTCAACCTAGGATTATATAATAGCGTTAGAGAACTTTAAAATAGGATTAGAGGTGTACATGGGTTCGGGTTCAACCTGAACCTACCTAAACCCAACTCAAATTTGGTTAGGGTTGGGTTATAAACATTGTTTAAAAATCAAACCGGGTAGAGCCCGATCCAAACCCGACTAAATGGTGGGTTTGGTTTGGATCCAAGGTTTGGGTACCCAGACTGAATCCGAACCCGATCATTGTTAAATTTTTTTATAAAAAAGAAGTTAAAAAATACCGAATAGCCTATTCGCCTGACGCCCTTGATTATTCTCTTTTTCCTATTTCTCTCCCATTCTCATTTCTCCTTGGAAGTTTCAGTTCTTTCATGGATGAAATGTTTTTATCTATTATATGTCATTTATAAAACATGTCATAAGTTACAATCATAATTTCTTGTGCAATCATGTGTCCTTTGATATTCAGCATCAGTGTACAACCTTTTGTATAATGCTTTAATAGGTAGCAAATTTGTTATGAGTTGGATTCAACATAACAAGCATGATGACATCAAATTAAAGTATCAAAAGGTAGTATTTTTATCTATCATTTTATGTTTAGATGTATATTAAAAATTCAAATCTGAACTGAACTTGAAGGGTTAGGCAAAGGTTTTAAAAGTAGGGCAGGGGTTAGAGTTGGACACATATTTTACACATAAGGTTAGGGTTAGGTAACCTCAAACATTAAATAAACCTAGCCCCATGCACACCCCTACACAGGATACCCATTGTTCAACTAGCACCATACCATATCAGATCCCTATTCTAATGGGATACATCTTCTGGCTTCTATGCAATCTCATGAGATAAGAATGGGAGATGCCTATTTCCCAAGAATCCTCCTTTAAGAAGGAATTAGCATCCAACTTATGTACAAGCTATGTACGTATTCTGGTTATACACATATAAAGAGACCAAGTATGCATCTCATAGAAGACAAGCTCTTACTAATAGTTCTTTTTATTGATTAAAACATCAAAGTGTTTACACTAAAAACACCATCAACAACCTTCTACAAGTTTTCAATTGTGCAGGACTCTTGTCAGTATTCACTCATAAGCCACGTCAACACTCAGTTTGAAAACGACCTAAACAAATAGGATCAAGCAATTTAGCATGCTTGAATATTAAAGTCATGGGACATCTTGGAGGAACATTTGGAAAGACAACAATAATAAAATGAAGGTGAAATTGGAAAAATCTTCATGGGTGGCGTTTTTGAAATACTATCTTGGAAGCCATATGTGGCATCCCAATCTTGATGAATGTTTTGGACATTGGCAAGGGATAACTCTCACGTTCTCTTGCAAGTCATCCATATTTATGGTTGCCACATTATAGCTATGTATAATTGTAAAATTCAACCCAAAAGTTGAACTTAGACCACTTTCAGTGCTGAAAAGTCACTCTACTTTGAAAATTACACCTTTCATTTCGTGCAGTGGAAGGTACGTTCAATACGTTAAAAAGGGCAAGTAGTCCACTTGACAACTGCTCCACTTCCAAGTTTTAACTCAACCAAGTCAAGTCCCTTGACAATCACATCATCATCACCCTTATTTTTTAATGATGCAAGCCCTTTCATAGCCATGGAAGCGGATTGTCAGTGACCATTCTGTAACTGGGATGAAAAGTGGGCCATGCTTAGGATGAAAATTTTTAAAATATAATATGCACTGTTCATATTAAAAATCATCTAAATCAGACATTCAGACAGGCAATAAGAAAAAATAATATAAAACGAAATATTCAATTTAAAATTCATTATATAACTCATTTTTGTATTGAAATATTTTAAATACCTATTTATCTAATCCACAAAGATATACTTAATATTTTAGATCATGAAAATAATATAATGTAAACCACTTCCAATTATAAAATAATTTCTACGGTGAAAACATGACCCGCATTTTTTTTTATTTCGGCCCATCTGAATGTTTGTTTAGTTGATTTTTAATATTAACAGTACATATTGTATTTTTCAAATTACTCTTAGCTATTGAGCTACCACAGCAATGGCCGGACGCCAGCAAATGCATGCATTGAGCCCAGTTTGGTCTACAGAAATATGGCATCACGAGGATGGCCCACCGAAGTGCTGCCAACGGTCAGGTTTCATGCGGCTGCCTGCTCCTCACCTTTCACCTAAATCACCCATGGTTATCCACCAAACCTCCGAATATTCATCATATCATCCTATATTAGCCGTTGTTTGAAAATCAAGGGGCATTTCCGTCCATTAAATACTCTTCCATTTTCAAATAAAATAAAAAAATAAATAAGGAATGACCATTTAAATCCCCTTTTGCAGAAAACGAGAAGCACGCCCGGCTACCCAAACTCTCTTTTCCCTTAACCACGCCCACCCCCCCGCGTTTGCCCTTCTCCTATCCGTTATCTTTCAAAAACCTCCGTTTTTTGGCCGTATCTATCAATGCAAGGCTTACAAGAGAGAAGCGACGAAGAGAAGAAGAGAAAGGAAGAGAAAATGTCTGTGAGAAGACCCAAATGGCATCCGCCTCCTCCTCCGAGCCCCAGAATCATCCACCTCCCCAGACGAATCAGGCGCTCCAGGCAGCCCAAAACGTCGGCTCTGAAACCGGCCCTCGCCGAAGCTGATTCTTCCCGCCGCGATCGCAGAGGAAAGCTCGAAACGCTGTTCGACGAGGAGCGTGTCTTCTCCCGATCGGTCCCGGTCGTTCTCTTCCACTCAGCCGATTCGGACCGGAGAGACCGAGTCGGAAAAGTCGACGATGACCGATCGGAAGACGAGAAATGGAGGTTCCAGGCCGAGTTCCTCCGCGCGGAGTGCAACTTCCTGCGGATGGAGAGAGAAATGGCTCTCAAGAAGCTGGAGAGGAATCGGCTGCAGACGGAGAGGACGCTGCAATCCGCTGTAGACACGCTCGCTTCGGTATGCGTCGTGTTTTCCCTTTTATGATAGTTGCTGATTCATGATACATTTTCTAAAAGTTCGGTATTTTCTTGGTAATTAGGGGCGCAAGAAGATCTACGAAGGAAAAGACCTCGGTCTTTTGCTGGAACAGGAAATCGAGGAGCTGGAAGAGAAGCTACAGGAGGTGCAGAGGAGTTCCGGAGTTCGGGATTTCGAGCTCCGGAAATGTGGAAACTTCGATCGTCAAGCGTCCGTCCTCCGCCGAAGGCTGGAGAAGACAGAAGTAGCATCGGAGGAGAAAAGATGCGTGCGAGAGATCAGAGAGATGGCGGAAGCGAGCATGAGCATCGAGAGCAGTTGCTGCAAGCACGAGAAGAGCTTCGTAGCGGATCGAAAAATCATGTTCACAGATGTAAGAAGAACCGATTCCTTTCCTCTCCTTCCATTTTCGTAATTAATGCTTCTCGTCTTTCTGTTTTTGGGTCTGGGATTTTGCTTTTCTGGGCAAAAATGACATTTCGACCCAATTTTTCCAAAGAATGGAGTCTTTTACCACTTCTAAGAAAGTGGTTTGTATTTTGATGGAAGGTGGAAATGCTGAGGAGGAAGATGGAAGGTGTATCAAAAGGGATGTTGGAGAGGATGGAGGAGTACGGGTCGACATTGCTGTCGAGTAGCTGCTCGGCCGCCAGCTCCGCTTCCACATCCAGGAGAACCGAATTTCCAGAAATTGCAAAACGACAGCAGGCAAGATTCCAAAACCATACGCATTTAGTCGAGCCCAGTCAAAAACGGTCCTCTTTAAGGAACCGTCCATCTTCTCTTTCCTGCCATATTCATATACGAATCATGATCTGTTTATCAGATTCTGTACTGGGCTACGCATGCATGGAGGCTAGCTTGCGGTGTAAACAAAATGTAGGGTGACTTCCAAAATAGATCTTTAATTACAAATTAGATCCTCTTGTATGTAAATCTTCAAAATAAACCCTCTAATTTTTCATATATTAAAAATAAACTTATGAAATTGGACAAAAATAAATGGTCGGAATTTGAAATATATCGATTAAAAATGTGTTGCATCTAATTTGTCATCAGGCAAATTTAGAGTGTAATTTTCTTCTAACAATCTTTTTTATTTCAAAAAGCTTTTTTCTTTTTTCTTTTTAACTTTCCATCCACAATCTTTTCAAATATTTTAGTTTTCCTTGCAATGGCGTAGGTTGGCAAATGTATCGTTCTGCTTATGTTGGCCCCATGTGGCCTATTCCAGCTAATATGCGCAGGCCCTTGGCTTATGTCTGCTACTGCAGTACAGCAGCAGCTGCCTGTGCTCACAAGAGTTTCTTAAGGCCAGGATTGGTTGGGAAGCGGCTTGATCTGACAGTTCTGATTTCTTGACTGGGGATTTTTTTTTTTTTTTTTGCATGAATATAGTGTAGCAGTAACTATTTTCCTAATTAACTGTTTTATATCATGGTATGGTTGGATTCTTCATATTAACTAAACATTCAAAAATTTTTGAATAATTTTATATACCATGGTATGATTGGATGAATATTTTATCTTTGTGCCTTAGAATCACACTCTGACGTGTGTGTCGTGCTAGCCAGAAAGGGTTACCGCAACGATGCAGTAACCAAAAAACATGATTTTCACAGCAATTGGATTGTATGTGATGTTGATTCCTGCCTGCCCAGATGGCCTTGGCTGTTTGTCCACAGCGTTGAGCAGAGTGCATTTTCATGGGGTGCCACTCGTTACTAAAACTGGCGTCTTTTGTTTGGCATGGGCTTCTGCAGGAAGTGTGTTCGGGGCAGTGCAAAGCCATAGTTCGGAGGATTGTTGAGGACGTCCGAGCAGAGACAGAGCAGTGGTCTGAAATGCAAGGAATGCTGGGGCAGGTGAGAGAAGAGATGGAAGAATTGCAGGCTTCTAGGGACTTCTGGGAACATCGTGCCCACGAATCTGACAACAAACGTCAAACCCTCCAAATCGTGGTAAGTTTCACATGGACATTGGATGCTCTTTCAATTGAATGTGGACCGTTAACTGAAATTTTCATTTTTCACAACCATATTGCTATAGGGACAGTATGCTACCTCTGCCTTAGATTTCCAACATTGCAATTTACGATAGTTATAACGTTCCCGTCTTACAACGACTATTTCTGGGTGTTAGCTACACAAATCTGAACTCTACGGTCAACAATCAATTTGTCAGTTGGGCAATTTTCTAGATTCCAGAATGCACTAGAAGACAATGAAAAACCTACGAAATGTAAAGAAAGATTGGCTTGCTGCTAGTTATGCATCTCTCTCTCTCTCTCTCTCTCTCTCTCTCTCTCTCTGTGGTCTTTGAGAATTACCAAAAAATATAGAAGATCAACAGTCGTCGCCAGGAGTGTGATAGACTGATAGTATTTCATACCTGATACCTGCTATGGTCTTAATGGATTCTCGAGTGGCAGCTCTGTTGATAGCAAACTGACGACAGGTCGTGCAGAGTTGAAATTGTTTCCGAATTTAGCTTTGCATGGGTGATCGTTCGTAGAGAATAAACGAAGAGAAGGTAGCCCTAACAGTCCATTCCCTTTTCAGGAATTGTCACCATATTGTGGAATTTTTCCGTGGTCCAACCCAATCATCTCTTTATAAGTTGCTCTCACTTCATTTGAAAGTTTAATGATCAATGACATCAGACTTCGGGTCAGAGGCAACCTAATTCTTTCTAGGCAAGACAGGGGACGAAGAATACTACACACGAGTGCCATATCTTCCCATCCTGATGGGGTGATCGCTTTGCCTCATTTAGTTTTCAATCTCATAACCATATTCAAAATTCCTCAGGCCATCATTTGTTTTCACTCTCATAATCATTCCAACTAAAAATGCCTGTCGTTTTTTAGATGCATGAGTGGAGACAAAAGACAATGTTTTCAGAGAACAAAGCAACTCGGTTGCGTAAGCAAGTCACCGACCTGCGAACTGAACTCCAAAGGTTGATGAAAGAACCAGTTGAGAGATCCTCACCAAAAGCTCCACCAGATATTCAGAATGAAGAAATATCACGGAGGTCGTTTGACTTGCACAATGAGAAAGAGAAGCGTGTTTTGATATGTCGCTTGAAGGAAAATTCTCACAGCAGCAAGAGAAATGAAGAGAAGAATGATAAAAGGAGGCTCCGCCCCTTTGGGGCCGTTCCCAAGCGACTCCCTCTGCAAGAAATTGGGAATTCTTCCCAGCTTTTCAGGCAGACTAGAGCAGTTTTCCCTTTGCACTCTCCCGAGCTGTCCAAGTCGGACAGTCCTTGATCTATGTATGAAGTACGAAGGAAGTACTGATGCATCTCCGCAATGTTGGGATGGCATCTTCGTTTATGTAAGCTGCTTTTCTCTCTGGTCTATGAGATATTAGCATTTTCCCTGGATTTTCTAGTGGTTTTTTATGCTTGCAACGGTTTATTTTCTACTACAACTTGAGTTTGAATTCAAGCTTCGAGAGAAGGCCATTGCTTACGATCATTTGCAAATGTGGTGACCCGAACTTGACGAGGATGTGGGGTTTCACCACCGTTAGAGCATCTCTATAAAATCACATCGAGTAGATGAGAGCGTCACCAACGATCAGTCGAAGCCCATGAATGCCTTCACGTCAAGCAAACCCATTCCAAAATGATCAGCAACTACTACGAGGACATGAGGAGAACGGGATGACAACCTCGCTAGCTGCCAACGAACAAACAGCTCAAAGAGGACAATACATATCCAATGCCCAGTCATCTAAGCGCCCCACAATACCTCTATCAACAAAATCAATTTGCTATGGGTGTGAACATCATTTCAGGCCAATCCACAGCAAGAAAAGATAACTTTATAATAAAAGAATTGTTTCTAAAATCTATTTATAGACGTTTAAATTGTCCTCGCTAGCTTTTTGCTAGTAGCTCATTGTCGCTGTGTCTATTAATTATTAGCAAGGATGATTTTTTTTTGTAATAAAATTTATCTGTTTTAGAAATAATAAAATGTACCCGCTGTATAGGAATTATTAACAATAATAAATTTCGTTGCTAATTATAATTTAACAATTCAAATGTAAATGTTACTATTATTAGTTATTTTTATTATATAAATATTTTCATGATAAAATATATAACTTCAATGACAACTAAATTTGTTGCAAATATATATATACATATATATTAACATTTGATTTTTTTATTGCTTTTAAAGGAAATCTTTTGCCGCAATCTATGCGATGGTATATTGATCTTTTGCAATGATTTTTGCTCAATTGCATCACTAAAAATATATAACAACATTAAGTTGTGATTAGTAAGGTCCACTACTCCACTTTATTGAGATTTCAGCAATGTTGTATCATTTTAAATTTAACATAATATTTTACATAATCTTTGTAATAATTCGGATTAATAAAATTATCTTTTGATGATAATGTCGTATGTCGACTATTGACTTGTTGATCATCTAACGCATCAAATGAATGATCAAACTATTGATCAAACCATTGATCTATACTTTTAGTAGCACTCACAACCGATTCGATAAGCATCTCCAGATAAGGCAAGATCATATTATTATTTTTGGATGAGATATAATAAAAGAGGATTATCCTTTCACTTTTGCCTTGAATAGAAAACGAAAAATTATCCCTTTTATTTTGGAGATTCACTTAATCTTTCTATTCCCTTTTAGATGTGAAACCCTCACAGGAGAACTCGTAAAAAGGGAAAGGGAAAAGTCAATGTGTGGTTGAGGTGGAAAGGCTCCATGTAAGGTTAAAAAGAAATTGTGATCAATCTTCCTTCTTCAATCGTCACATCATGTGAGTAAAGATTGTGCACGTGGTGTGGATTAATCCTTTTTGTTAGTTTCAGCACTGAAATGTAAGCTGGATTTGATGGTTGATAAATGTTTGGTGGTAACATAAAGAATTTTATTCTCTTAAGTGTGTGGATTATATGAAAATTCTTATGCTTGATGTGGCCGCTGCATGTGCGGGACGTGGGTCCCACTCCTGGCGGAGCAACTTGGGGGTGGCCTTAGTTGTTTTGCAAAAGACATGTTGAAACGGTGGCACAAAAGCATATGCAGTTATAT
>JAYJMB010001996.1:21811-49727 GCA_036873735.1 Pouteria campechiana
TTAAAGGGAGTAGGGATGTAGTTGGTTATGTGCATTGAAAGTGGTGAAGGGCTTTGTTTAAGGGTGATGACATTAATGAAAGATGGTAGAATTATTTTGGTGATTAATTAATGACAACGAACTTTCAGAATATTGGATTGGATGGAATCACGTATTTAAAGAAGTATTGTGAAGGCGTTTGAAGTAAAAGAGGATATTGGTTTAGTTTGGTTGAAGAAGTTGATTGGCAAGGTTGTAAGATCAATGCCAATGCCGAATTAGTAGAGGAAAAGTATTGTCATAGCTAGTGTTTGGAAAATTGAACTGGGCTAGTCAAGTTCAACTGAAATTAAATTAATTAATAGTTTGTCTGATCTGGTTATAACCTATCTTTAAAAATCTAATACCTAGTCAAGTAAGGAATATAAAAAAAGATCATACTCAATGCATGAGGCTCCTGCCTCCTGCCAATGCTCATTAGATTATCAGTTGATCTCATTAGCTTAGCTGGCAGTGGCTATAGGTCTTAGCAAGTTCAAGGATTTGATTGTGGTTGAAGTTTTCATTTCTTTTTGAATTTTTAGGTTTTTTGGGTAAAAGAATGGAAATTGGTTTGAACTAGTTGAATTGATTTAAAGTTTAAACTAACCAATCTGCAAACTAGTTCAACTACTATTTCAGTTTTAATGACATTAAATGTAATAATTTCTAAGAATAAAGGAGATCTACAAAGTTAGATGCACTATTATGGTATTTACTATGAGCCATGCTATAGTGATAAAAAAAATTCGAGGCATGAGACAAAAGTAAAGCCAGTTTGAATTTATGCCACAAAGGTTAGCTACTGAAGCTATTGTATGTCCAAGTTGGGTGGAGCAAATGGTGATGTGCTTTGGATTTATATAATGGTTGATATAGTTGAATTGAAAGGGAAATTTATAAGGTAACTATAATACCAACAATATTTATATGGAGTGTATAAGGTTGAATGGTTAATAATCAACATGTCAATGAGATGATATTAATAAACAACATATCAATAAGATTGTCATATCCAATATTGAGGTAGATGAGCATTAGGACGAACGATGAGATTTTGAAGGACAAAAACACAAAGGAAAGAAGTTCAAAAAAGGGGAGGAGAGGAGGTTGGGTTAATATAAGGGTAATGTCAATAGGTAATAAGATGAGGAAAGTATTCTGGAGATGTTTGGTTGAGTTGTTAGCGTCTTAGGGGTTGATATCAGCCATAACTTCAATACGAAATATATATATACTTTTTGGTGGAAAACTAGGTACTGATAGAGAAAAGTAAGATGGCTAAGTTTGGTATATGCCATATCAAAGGGAAAGGAAAATGTGATGTCCTCCTGAGCAACTGATGGGTGGTTTGGTCAAGTGAAAAAGCAAGCAAAGAACACTAGTTGAGTGGATAAGAGAGCAAGAGGAAGGCTAGAAAAAACATGGATGGACTGTGTTTGTAAAAGAGACGAATATTTATTTGCTAATCAATATGCACTATGAATAGCAATGGTGTGATAGGATTCATGTTATTGATCTTACTTGAAATAGCTTATGATGATGGTGATGGTGAGCCCTAAAGTTTTATTTGAATTGCCAGTCCATTCTTATGCTATTGCTAAAAAGTAAATTATTGAATTTCAAGTTATCAAAAATGGCGACAATCTTCATTCATAATTCTTGAGGGGATTTTCATGAGGAAGAGGGTGGAGATGATGATGATGATGATGGTAGCCATGATAATTAACAGTGGATTGGATGTAAATGAAGATGAAGATAAGTATGATGATTATGGTGGGGCAATAATTATTGTTTTTATACTCTTGAAAAGGGTGAGAAATATGATGATCAAGAATACAGCTATGATGATGGTGGTATTATCAATTGTAATAACGATGATGCTATTATCAATGGTAATTTGTGTTGGATTTACTGTCAACAATTATTGGTTTATGACTGATGACAAGATAAAATCTTGTAAAATCTCCCTAAGATCCAAAACTTACTATCAGCAGTGTTTTCAAGACACAAGCAACAGTATAAATTGTTCAAATCAGTGTCACAAACATCACATCAGGAGATGGAAATGCAAATCCACCTCCTTTTCAAACAAAACAGTAGGAAAGAGAGGGTGCTGTAAGGATAAAATCAAGACTGTCCATTATTTTTTACTTCCTAAGATGGATCACGTTTACCAAATAGAAAAGGCTTTAGAATTTTTTTTCAGTGATTATTGCTTCTTAACCACTTTATTTGCAAGCTAGAGGATTTGAACAATTTGACTCATATGCTACCTGTTAAAAAAGGGTTCATGTGCCCATGTGGACTTTGCTTATTCATACAATTGGATGTGCTCTTTATACTGGCTCACTACGTTTATGATAAGTGTCTTAAGAGTGTGGTAATTGAATCTAAAGTCTAAACATGCATTTAGTCACAAGCTTCACATATTTATATTTTAATGATGATCCAGATTAAAGATTCAAATGAAATAAATAATGAGATATTTGAAATCGTGATCAACAAGAAGTTGATCTCAAGTTCTGACTAAAAATTCTTTGTAGTGGATTTTTCCTCATCCCTTTCTCCTTTATTCTTGTTCGTTGTACGGCTCATAATTGTGGTGCAAACATTTGGTGGTGATTTCAACTAAAAAGTTCAGTATAATCCAAATATCATCTCAAATCTCTTTGTTGATGGTTTATTTATTCATATCTTTATTCAATGGAGAAAATGTGAGATTTGATGTGCTATTACTTGTCTAATGGTAGATTTATAGCAATTATTATTAATCCTAAATTTTCATTAAAAATTCTTTTTTTTTTGTTTTTTTAATTTATCTTTATTTTAACAATAAATTTAGGCAATCCTTGGAATAGTTATTGGCGATAAAATAAATTTATCCCTTATCAAGGGAAGTAATAAATTTACATTTATTGACAATGCAAACACTGATGGTAATGATGATCCCTTTTATCATGGCCACTCATCTTTTCATCATCACCATACTTTTTTTTATAAAAGCCATGATCATTGCCCTCTTCATCCTCATGAAAATCCCCCTTTGGTATTTGCCAATATTTTTCATAATTTTTCACAAATTTCAAACCAATTAATTGGCTTCTAGAGCAAAACCTCTATGAAGATGGTAAGTTTTGGGACTAAGATGCAGAATTAAATTTTTTGGTATTAGTCTGCTATTATCATTTTGGGACTAATATGTAAGAATGTGAAAAGGATGATATCAGAGTTGACATGGCAGCTAGTTATATGAGGACTTCCTGACTATCTTGTCTGGTGCAGCAATTTCTCCACAACCCACTATTAATAAAGGCCTATTCTGCATTGCACATAGATTATATATTTTGCTGTAACTTGATGAATGAGATGAAGTGGTTTGAGTGATCTTTGGTTCATAAACTTTATTTTGGTTTTCTCAGTGATATTTGAGCAGAACTATTATTCATTTTTCTCTTTTCTGTATCTTCTTTTTGTTATATCTTCTTGTTCCAATGATTATGGTTTTTCTTTTCTTTTTGGTTTAGGCTGTGGATCCTTGCAACGTTTATTTGTTTATTTTTTTCCTTACTGGACCTTTGACTAACTTACATATAAGTGCATTCGGTTTTCTTTTTTCCCACCATTTGGTAGTCCTCTTTCCTTTTGTTTATTGGAGCATTTTGGATCCTTGTGGTTTTTATCTAGTTTCATTTTTGGTCCAACAATATTATGCACTAGAGTTTTGTGATCAGGAAAATATTGCTGTTCTGCTGGTGATACAATCAGATAGATGAATATAATTGTTTTGTTTTACTCTTTCACAGGTTGTAACACTTGCACTAGTCTTCTTCTTCCTTCATTGTGTGAAGCATCACTCATGATTCTAGTATGTTAGATAATATATCTTGCGACTTTTTTTTTTCTTAAAATGTTTACTAATCTTGGTGTTAGGTAATGGAGAGCTTGGAACATGCGATGAAACGTGATGCTCCAATTATTGCTGAGTACCTGGGGGGTTCGGTTAACTGTGATGCTTATCATATGACTGATCCTAGAGCTGATGGACTCGGTGTGTCATCGTGCATTGAAAGAAGTCTTGAAGAGGCTGGTGTGTCACCTGAAGAGGTATTTTCTTTGATGCTTTAGATAGGATTTCATTACTCAGCCCAATCAGCATTGATTACTCAGCCAAATCTGTATTTATTTCCCAGTCTATTTTTGACATAATTTCTTATTTCAGAAAATCTCCTTCTTAGAAAGCTCTTTTCTAGTCAGCTTAGTCATGCGGGCCCGAAATTCCTCTTACAAACTAGTTGTAGCTTGAGTTCGATAGGGCATGATCTTCCTGTCAACTTGTCTGCATTAATTTTTCTTCTCCTTCCATGTGGACTTTCATTGCTTTTTAGTGAATGACTTTTCATTTTCTTGTTTTTCCTTTGACAATATTTCAACATATTGTATTTTCATACTCCTACACCCACACACACGTGCATGAACACATGCATACGCACACGTACATGTGCATGCCCACGTCCATGCGTGCACCCAGACACCCACACAGGCACGCACATACAAAGTCATGCATGAACGTATGCATGTGTACGTTCACACAAATAGACATGGAGAAACATACATTTGTAATATTCCAGTTCATTGGACATTTGGCTGGGCCACACCAAAAAGAAAAATTGAACATTCATTGTGAAAGTGATTAGATGGACCATTTTTATGAATTCAAAAATCTTTTATTTGTTTATCTAGTCTAAGGATATATATTTAATGATTTAGATATTATATATAAGTCACTTCTGATTTTAAAATAATTTTAATGGTCAAAACATTGCCCACCATGGTTTTCTTTAGTTTGGCCTACCTGAATGTCTGATTTGGATTTTTTTAGCACTAAATGAGTTAACAGTTTTAAAATATTTTATATGGTGGAATTGAACTAAAATGCATTGTGGGCCCCACTTTTGCTAGGTTACACAGAGAATATCGCAAAAATAGCCTATGTGTCAAAAATAGCCTGTGTGTTTATATTTTGTTTGGTGCATTGTTCTTGTATCTTATATATTTGCAGGTTTGAAAATATATAAAAAAAGCTTTTGGTTCCGCAGCAATTATAGAAGTTATTGGTAGGCTTAGCTAACCTTTATCTAGAAAAGAGGAGAAAAGTTGATTATATAGATAAATTCATAGGATAGTAACTGCTTTGAATGCATCATATGGACCTATCTTTAAACAACGAGAAGACTTCATTAGCATGTTTGCAAGTGGGGAACTAATTTTATCTCATGAATAAAGTATTCCTTTAGGCTTCATATATGTCTATACAAAAGTAATGGAGATGGACTCTTGAGAACACCTGTTACTTAATTCATTGAAGAGATGATATGGACTGGTGTTGGGAAGAGAATGACACATTGGCATGATAACATGACACGTGCTGATGTGGCCCATGTGTATGGGTGTATGGATTAGAGAGTTGACATGGTACATCACAGGGGTCATTAAACCATGTGAGAGTTCAAGTGTATCTAGCTACTTTTATAGGCTATGTTTTTATGATTAGGGGCATAATCAATGTATTGTACTACGAACCAGTAAACTTATGCCATATGTTCTAATTAGGGTGGATCCTTTCATTTATATTTATTTGTATTTGCTGATTGCAACTAAGCTAAGGTCTTTATCCTTCTCCATTTTCCAATTTTTCTTCGATTGTTAGATTGGATTCTTCCAGATTCCCATTGAATGGGTAGGGGCGGGCGCCAAAAAATAGCTCAAAAGGAAGCTAAATGCCTCTATATGGACTGCTGTCATCCTTCATTAACTCTTTGATATAAAAATCTGTTTTTTATTTTTTTGGTTCTCTCATAAGCAAGTTAGATGCAATATTTCATGAAAGCATAAATTAAGAAATGGCCTTTTGTTTGTGGGGACTGCTCTTAGTTTGGGTAAACCGTGGTGTTATTGGAGGCTCAATAAAGGTTTAAATGTTATGCATGGCAATAGAAGTTGTTTGCTCTCTAGGGCTTAGAGAAAGCCTACTCTATAAGTTCACATTCATTTCAGAAGACAATAAGAGGTTAATTGGACTGGCTTTGTCTATCGTGGTTGATTTTTCTTGCATAGCGGAGTGGTTTCCCAATGAAAGCAACATCACAACAGCTATGGTAGGTAAGAGGTTCTGGAGGGTATACAAGTTTTTAAAAGGAGCAAAAGTATCAAAGCTGTCTTCCCCAACAGATCATGGCAAGGAGCCAAGGAAAAGGAAAAAGTAACCCAAAATAGACTGTGTTCCCTCAAAATGCATTTGAACTAGAAAGAAAGAGGCTTTAGTGAAAATCACAATGAGACTATGATCACACTAGAATATGAGGAAGACAGCATTGCAAAGCATGAAAAATATTTTTAGAGAGAAAAAACTATTTCCAAGAATGGCAAGGCATGCATGTGGAGCATTTGCACTAGTTTGAGCTAAGTTTTAGTTAAAAAATGCACATTTTGCGATGATTATGTTTGAAAGTACTAATCACCTTGATACTTAGTCACATGACAAGACGCAAATGCATTCCATAACAGAGTCACATGACAAGACGCAAAATGCATTCCATAACAGAGACTGAGAGATGAGTATCAAGAAGGTTGACTCACAGAATGAAAACAATGGTTAAAGAAGAGGAGGCCAGGGGGATGGGGACATGTAAGGTGGAATGGGTGCATGCCCCTTTGTTTTTCCATTTCAGATCCGCTCTTTGTGATGCCCACTTGGAGGCAAATAAGGGAACTTAAGGACTTATACAACTCATCCTACTTATTTATATTTAATTTTTCTTCCTCCAAGCATTGATTTCATAACATGCCATAATGTACAATTTGAGTTGACGCATGGCATTGAATGTAGGAAAAAAATCCAACACAATAGCAAAGATCGTTTGGTCAGTCACTGTCTTTTGAAGTGAATACAAATTTCATGGAGCCTAGCATTCTTTTTCTACATACCATGTTTAAAACTTTCTTCATTGAGCCTTTGATGATATTGTCATAGCTTATTCAAACCAAGAGTGATCCATACATGCTATGCTAGCTTGAAATGTGGGATCAAAGTTGCTTATAAGAGACAAAGAAGTGCAGATTTTTGTATTGAAGAGGGAATAAAGGAGGATGAAGGTCCATATAGAGCATTTGACTTATCTCTCGAACTATCCTGAAAGATGGCTGGAAACAGAATCTGGAAAAAATTAAGGCTCAGTAGAGGCTTTTAAGCATTGAGTTCACTGAAAGCTGTAACTGAAAAGTTCTGTTTGTGTTATTTTGCACAGAACAGTAAAAGATGCTGGGCTATTAATGCTGGAAAGCTGTTGGTTAATGCTGGAAAGATAATCATTCAAGCAAAACCAATACTGTTCAATTCCGAATGTCTTCTATGCTGTTTGATTACTAATGTCATATATGTGGGATGAAAACAGAGATAAATATTCTTTCAAATTGATCTACCAATAGCAGTGATTCCTAACTGTGTACTCCATAGTCCATACATGCTGTGGTCCCATGTTTGTCTCTACCCACGCAAACCTATATGTTATCTCCAGGTTAACTACATAAATGCACATGCAACTTCCACAATTGCTGGTGACCTGGCTGAGGTGAATGCTGTCAAGAAGGTCTTCAAGAACACTTCAGAAATCAAAATTAATGCAACCAAGGTGAATGTCCTGATTCCAAGTAATCCGTATTTTGATGCCTGGCTCTGGCTAGTTGGACAATAGAATTTGTTGCTGCCACTTGCTGACTTGAACTTGTTTCCAGTCCATGATAGGGCACTGCCTTGGAGCTGCAGGTGGGCTTGAAGCAATTGCTACAGTGAAGGCAATTACAACCGGTTGGCTGCATCCTAGTATCAATCAATTCGTAAGAACAGAAAATATTCTTGCTTTGTTTTGACTTTTGATAGAAATCACTCTGAAGTGAAAGAAAACTAAAGGAGCAAAAGACAAAGAAAAGTAACCTGAATGTGATTGATTCAGTATTTTATCCCAGAGACATCAAATATTTATATGACTACCTAATATTTTTGATTGCTGATTATTACTCTTCCTGTTTTTGATATTTTGATTTTTGGAATGCAGAATCCTGAGCCTTCTGTTGAATTTGATACTGTCGCAAATATTAAGAAGCAGCATGAAGTGAATGTTGGTATGCTTCTGATGTCAACAGATGTAACTCTGAAAATGCACTGCCCATTGATGCATGCGTGCATGATACCATGGAAGTTTTGCATCAGGTGGTGCCTACTGTGTTAATGCTGTGGTGGAGCAATGAGGCTAATCTCATTAATTGGGCCAGAAATGCACTTCGGATGGTTGCCACTTGGCATTACTGTTGATTTTGTTTACGATCCAAATGCCAACTCCTTTCTTAGGTGGGTGGGTTCCACCTGATGCATTGCCTGGTATCTTATGCATCCCAGGCTTTACATGGGCTTAGCAAAGGTCTGGAATTTTGCTTTGGTAGATACAATAGGGAACTAATATAACAATTACCTTTCCTTTGTGCAGCTATTTCAAATTCTTTTGGATTTGGAGGACACAATTCAGTGGTAGTGTTTTCTCCATTCAAACCGTGATCTGGACAACATCCATGTGCATGACCACAAGGGATTTTTCTTGATCAACTACTTAACTATTGCTATTTCTTTTTTGATTTCTTTTCCATTCTCATTCTATGACGATCTACTGGCCATTGAGATGGAATGGTTTTTCGGAAATTGGAGTTCTAGTTTTGAATAAAGGCGGGAGAGTTTTTTTTTTTTTTTTTTTTTGTTGTTGTTGTTGCAGTTTCGGAACCACAGTTTATAGATGTTGGGCTGTTCTTGATATTTTTTTAAAAGGTTTTTAGATGATTTCAAGATATGAAGTACAATGATAGCTTTGTTGTTTCTAGGGAACTTCATTGACATTTCATTATCATAGTTCTTCTGATTGAGGGTGGTTTGGTTAATCTGGTTAATGTCCCTTGGATTTTTCCGTTCTCCAATGATCCTCTGTTTGGACAGTTTGGTTGGAGCGCACAAACGATGCTGGATAATCGAGACCATTGCGAAGCTCTATGTAAGAGTAAGGATTACTTAACTGATAAAATTGCGTATGATGGCAAACCATTAGATGGAAAGGAGGTGAATTTATCTTTTCATACGTTGTTGACGTGGGTGCCAACAGAATTTAGTGCCTGTTTGGCTCGGCGTTTTGGGAGCTCCAAAGCACTTTTTGGCCTCAGAACCCAGAAAGCGTCTGTTTGGTGGGAAAGGAAAAAAGCGCTTTATTCGCATCAAAGTTTGTAAAAAGCTAATTTTTGACTTTTATATCGATGCGGAGCTTTTAGAAAAAGCTCTATATATAAGAGTGTTTTAATAAAGTGCTTAAATCTCACCGTCAGGCCAAACAGGGCTTTAGAGTTTCAGTTCTATAATTACTTAGGTGATCGGATGGTTGATTTTTCAATAAATAGTTCTACACCATCTCGACCAGATGTTTGATACCGATGGCAGTGATGGCGGGTGCTGTTGTCTTGTTATCTGCACGCTTCAAATTAGGCAGCGATTGTTACTTTTATTATTATCTTGATTTTTTGAAATTTTTTTTGACCCCTTTGGCTTTTTCTTGGTGCCACCGCAAACTAAGCTCTATTGATGACATGCTTGAGCAATGTTCTCCCCATAAAAAAAAAAGCGCCTGTGCAAAATGGTTACTGGGATTTATTTCCCACTCGGTTATAAGTCTCTGGATAGGTGGCCATTCCCCGCATTAATTACAAGCCTTAGGGAATCTTTTGGTGATGAGTTGGTGTGGGATTTCAACTGAAGATATTCTTTCTTTTGATCTCCGCAAGTTGATGATTGATTCATGCATCCAAGCTCTCTTACTAGTTGGAAGAAATTGCTGCTGCTGCTCTCTTTTCAGCTGTAAAATGTCTGCTACAGTCGGGTTGTCTATTTTTTAATCCGTGAGATGGAAGGTGAAGAATTAGTAGTCCATTCTTGCTGGATGGTCCCTTTAGAGCTTGCGAGCTTGTACGATGTTACTGGTGCAAACTGGCGCTCAGATTATGATCTTTAAACTTCTTCAAATTGGATGGCTTAAATGAAGAAGTGAATAGGATGACTTAATCTTTTAGAGAATCATGGAAATAGATACATTTTACAAGCATACGGTTACCACAAGAGGTCACCATTTCCACCACTTGCTATACTGTACTTGATAAGCAGACATTCTTCTAAATTCCATTTTCTATGCATTTCTATATTAAAATTGATGGAAATTTGTGACGATTTACCTGTGCTCCCACGGCAGGGAGTACTGTGGTAAATGTTACAAATCATTGGTGTAAACTGCTAAATTCCTTCTCTTCACACAACGTATCCATTTGGAACTGTACCACCTGGTTTGTAGCTGAAATTCATCCAACTAAACACAAGCTGCTACTCTTGAAAGGGACACGATTTCCAGAGGCAGAAATGATGGTCAAGGAAGTGAAGCAGTTTTAATAAAAAGAACCAAAGTAACTCTCACGTCCAGCCGCCGAACTTACTCCAACAAGCAGAGTAGCGATCTTTTCATTTTGAGATTTCATCTAAGGATTTACAGTCATTCCTACCTTGTGTCCAATCAACTGATCTTCCAGATTTGGAGATTTCTTCTAGGGATTTACAGTCATTCCTACCTAGTATCCAATCAGTTGTGTCCACTGTCCATGCATTCACTGAGGAAGCCACTTTTCCCACAGCTTTACAGAATTCGCCCGTACAATCCACAGGACCAACTAGCCATTGTCTGTCACTAATAGGAGTAAGTGTATCCTAACAGATATGATCTGCAATCCAGTTACACTCTGAACTAATGTGCTAAACCATTCTCTGTGTCCTCACACATAGCATTCATTGCTCTCCTCCTCCTCTCCCTAGTTGTCATATTCTCACCATATCTCACCAAAATATCAGCAAGATCAACCAATCCCACCTCCCTCAACCTCTTACCCACTTCCTCAAACATCATAACCCCTTCTTCATTTGAGAAGCTATACAAGAATCTG
Source organism: Pouteria campechiana (assembly GCA_036873735.1). Lineage (NCBI taxonomy): Eukaryota > Viridiplantae > Streptophyta > Magnoliopsida > Ericales > Sapotaceae > Pouteria > Pouteria campechiana. The sequence continues at coordinate 32,903 of JAYJMB010001996.1, forward strand.
TTGTAGTCGAACCTAGGCACCTCCACTCCACCATCCATCATTCTCTCCAGATACTTGGTGGCCTCCAGTGATTTGCCAACTTTCACCAACCCCCCAACAAAGATGCTCTCGAAATTCACCAATGGATGTGGGCCCTTCCTCCCTTTCTTCCCCAAATGCCCCTGAAGCAGCATGATGTATGTATGCATGGTTGGTTCACACCCTCTAGCAGCCATTTCCCTAAACACTTGGGTGGCTTCCTTTGCCTTTTTCAACTTCAACAGACCCTTGATAAGTCCATGGTAGACACTGATATCAGGTTCACTTAACCCCTGTACAATCTTGTAACCTTCTCTAACTCTCCCTTTACACACGACCCCATAAACCAACGCACCCAACGTTGCATTATCTGTACTGACACCCCTCTTGAACGTTTCACCAAACAGCATGTATGCTTCACCTGGTTTTCCCTTTCTACACAACCAAGTGATCAAAAGCTTATACAGAGAGAGACCAACATCCTGAATTCTCTCCATCTTTACGCACCTAAACATCTGGAAAGCATCGGAGATCCTGTCGCATTTGAAAAATGCCTCCATAATCTTTTCACAAGAAGAAATATCTGGCTCAAGGCCTTCCTCCGCCATTCGATTCCAAACCTTGCAAGCCTCCACCGAATCACCAATCTCACAAAACCCATCAATCAGCATCCCATACGTAGTCTCGTCAGGCTCGACACGAGGCCTCAGCTTCGAAACCAGATACCTCGCTTCCACCAGATGCTTCCGACTACACAACGTCTCCACCACCGAATTCAAAGTTTCCACACTATAAGCGTCATAGCGATGACAATCCTCCAACAACCGAAACATCTCCACACACTTCTTCATCTCCTTCTGCGCCGCCAGCCATCTAGCAGCAATGCAGAGTGTCCCCACCGTCACAAGCCGCTTGTCGAAAGTCTCCTGAAGGAACTTCCAGAGAAGATCGACGTTGCGGGCCTTGCCAAAGATATCGAGCAGCTTGTTGTGGGTGGTGGGAGTGTGGTGGAAGTTGGGCTCCAACGTGGAGAATTGGAAGAAGCGGTAGACGGGTTTCCATGAGCAAGGGAAGCTGTTACAAACTTGGAGGAAGGATTCGTGGGTAAGATGAAAATAGGATTTCCGGAGGTGGGAGAAAAGCTTGGAATCGGTGGCGTTTTGCTGCTGGTAAAGGATGGTGCAGACGCGGAGGAGAATGGAATGGTCGATGGGAGAGGGCTGCCGTCCCGATACGCTGAGTTTCGGAACGTATCGGGCTGGTATTTTCACCTTTTGGGCTGCGTGCATCTGGGAGAGTGAAAGGGATGCGACTTCATTTTCGTTTTCTTCCTACTGTTCTTTGGAGGGAATGGCAACGGTCTCGAATTGCATTATGTACGGCTGTAGATACTGCGGATTCGAGTGGGAAATCTAGTCCGTTGATCTTATTGATGCGTACCTACATAAATGTCAGAAAGAAAGAATTCACGTAAAACAAGTTAAATAATGATAATGAAAACGATAGAAATAACAGAGATGTAGATGTAAATTCTTTGCTTTTATGGGACAAAAATGGTAAGGAAACAAGATCAATCAACGATACACTGCCACAGTCAAGGATACAAAACCAAAAACAAAATGAACAATCAAGATATAAAAATAGAAACAAAGTCAATCAAGATTGTAGAGATACCGATTCTTCTCACCAACTCATGGCACCACCTATAGAATTTTTTTTTTTTGTATAATTACTTTTTCTATACCTTTGTTTTCTTATATATACATATGCTTGTATCTAAGTTGTAATACGAAAAAAGACTCAAGAATCAAAATACAAAATATTGCAAAGTTCTTCATATTATCAGAGCTATGAAACTAGCAAGCGTAGCTCGGTTCCTCCATTTTCTTGTTGATTAGTTATGGAAGAACTTAAGCTCACAATACAATCATTTCATCAATGTGCCAGTTTGGTATTAATCAAATTGGGCTCCAGCAACTATCCCATTTGGTGATCACAAATCCTTCATTTGTCTTGCAGTCTCAGTGTGCTTCGCCATCTAGAGAAAAATGGTAAAAAACTTGAAGAGTCACTGCAAGCTAGGACTGTGAATCTAGCTTATACCTTGTGGTTAACAAATGATGCACCTCTTTTATCATGGTTGCTTGGTACAATAAAAGAAAAAGCTCAACCATTTGCAGAAGATGCCACTGCATATTATGTATGGAGTTCATTGGAAGAACAGTTGTTGCCAATTACTGTTGAAAAGGAAGGTCTTTTGAAAAATATGCTGATGGCCTTCAAGAAAGGAACAAGATCCTTAGATGTTTATATAAAGGAATTCAAATCAATTTGTGATAATCTTGTAGCTATCAAGAAACCAGTTGCAGACCTTAATAAAGTTTTCTAATTTGCTTGTAGACTAGGAACAAAATACGAAGGCTTTCGTCTAGCTATAGTAACTAAACCTCCTTACCCTACATTTAATCAATTTGTGCTTGCTCTTCAAGAGTATGGGCAAACTCTCATTTCTCAAAAGGAAGAAGAGAAAAGCTATTTTGAATACAACCAAGCGCTCTTTAGCCAACAAGGGTGTGGCAAAAGGAGCAGAGGAAATTGACGAGGCTTTAATTCAAAAGGAAGAGGTTTCATTACAGCAAGTTGTTACAACAACACAAGTTTAAGCAAAAATAACTCGATGAAAGATTGGACAAAAGAAGCTGGACAATATCAAGAAAAAGGTGATAAACCAACCTTCCAAATTTGTGGAAGAATGAATCATTTTCCCCTTGATTGTTGGTACAAGTTTGATTATTCCTATCAATCAGAAGACCTACTATAAGCTTTGGCAGCTCTCACCTTGAACAACAATGATCCTTCTCTTTACATAGACTCAGGAGCATCAACACATATGACCAATGATGCAGGTATGCTGTCTTATACATTACCATGTAGAGGAAATGATGTTATTTACATTGGTAATGGAAACAAACTTGATATAACACATAGTGGAAATACTCATTTCGAAAATTTAACTTTAAAAGATTTTCTTATTGTTCCTAAATTGAAAAAGAACTTAGTTTCAATAAGTAAAATTACTACTGACAATTCTTGAATTGTTGAATTCACATCATTTGATTTTGTTATCAAGGATCAAAATAAGAGAACTATAGGGAAGGGGCATAAGCAAGGACAACTTTATGCTTTGGATTCCAGTTTTCAAGAAGCTTTATCAGCAATAAAAGGGAGTAGCCCATTTTTGTTGTGGCACCAACGCCTTGGACATCCAAGTGCAAATATTTTATCTTTGTTAAAGAAAAGAAAGTTATTGATGTCACTGATTGGCCAACTAAGCCTTCTATTTGTGCTAGGTGCCAATCTAGAAAGAGTTGCAAACAACCCTTCTACTTAGATAATAATATTTCTAATTATCCTTTACAAAATGTGCATTTTGACCTCTAGGGACCAGCTCCCAATGTTTCAAATAAAGGTTTTTGGTTCTATGTTATATTTATAGATGATTTCTCAAGGTTTACTTGGTTGTACCTTTCGAAGAAAAAGTCAGATTTTTACTTTTTCTTTCTCAAGTTCTAGAGACTGGTAGAAAACTAATTTGATAGAAAAATTAAAATTTTTCAATGTGATGGAGGTGGAGAGTTTAACTCTTTTAATTTTCTTAATTATATTGGCAATTACGGAATTCAATTGCAAATTGCATGCCCTGGAATACCAAAGTAAAATGGGGTGGCCAAAAGAAAACATCAGCATATTGTTGATTTAGGTTTGACTATGTTATTTCATGTCAATCTTCCACTATTCTTATGGATTGAGGCTTTTCTTATAGCTGTCTATTTAATTAATAGGATGTCATCTTTAGTTTTACACAACTAGTATCCATACTCCAAGTTATATCATAAGAAACCAAATTACAAAAGCTTGCAAATGTTTGGATGATTATGCTTCCCTTCTTTAAGACATCAAGGAAGAAATAAATTTGTTAAAAAGACTTACCCATGTGTGTTCATTGGTTATAGTCATATTCAGAAAGGCTATCATTGCTATGAGCCATGAAAATTTACAAATTGATGCATGTTGTCTTCAACGAAGGTAAATTTTTCTACAAGCCATTTCCATATGAGTCAACTTCTATACCATTCGAACTTGCTTAATTTTCAACTCTTGATGAATTGATTAAATTGACACCTAATATTGATCTTATAATGGTGCAAACAAATATAGAGTCAGCTACACAACCTTCTGTTGTGAACATTGATATTTGTTGTGATGAAGACAATGGTGAGTCTTTTGACAATCATGATAGTCTAATTCTTGACTCTGATAATAAAATAATTTCTAATATTGAAGTAACCCAAGAAGATGAATCCTTGGTTATAACAGAATCATTAGGCATGCAACCAGTCACATTGTGTGATGTCGTGCCTAGTCACGTTGTTGATACTAATATCAATAAAGATGATAGTAATAATTATGTTCATCCTCAACGTGATAGACAACGTACAAAATTTTTAGAGGACTATGAATGTTATTTATCAAGAGTTATATTACTTGTTGAACCATTGTAAAATCCCACACACTATATGTGGGAGGAGCAAAGGCATGAGATGCGTGAGATTGTGGGAGACAAGTGTTAGAGGCATGGGTAGTTGCATGGGCTGTCATGCATGCCTATCTCCACCCTTGAGAAATAAGGGAGTGAACGAGAGAGGAAAGAGACGAGGAAAGAAAGGAAGGGGAGGTGCTATTGCTATGAAGCACCATGATCAACACGAGCGATTAGAAACCTTCATGGGTTATCACATATATAAGTGGATAAATAAACCCCTTTTCTCTTGCAAAAAAAATTTAGATTCATAAAATTTGTGTATACATGATACTGTTTATATGGTTTTGAACAGTATGAATGAGTGTTTTATGCAAGATTTGTGCTCAAAATAGAGGGCTGAATGGAAAAAAATTATACATACTAGATGGATAAAAAATCAGTTGAATTTTTATGCAAATCAAAAATGTTGATTTTTGAGTTATTTGTAAGGCTTGAATTATGAATCTGATTTATCTAATGAATCTATCATATGTGTATTTAGCTTTTATGTAAATCTCATGAATTTTGGATGAGAAATGATTAATGATTTTAATATAAATGTTATATACATTCTAAATAAATTTTTATGTCATATCATGTAAATAAAGGAATTATACATGACATATTGATCTTGAATTGAAACTCTAATTGATTAAAATACATCCTATGGCTCGGATTCATGAAAAATAGCATGCATAATGAACTTATGGACAAAACAAAGAAATCAAAAAAAAATTAGAAAGGGATGAAAAATTATCCCTGTGAACAATGTTAACGTATATGTAATATATGAGTTTTCATTGTGAATGATTTTTGTAAGATTTGAATCATTAGATATGTCCTAGATAATGATATTACCTTATAGTAGAAATTTAAGATTAAAATAATTTTATTTGATTAGTTAAATCTAATAAAATGAGAAAAATATAGAAATAATTAGATCTTAAATTTTTGGGTTATAGATCACTTGTGGACCACACAAGATGATCAGGATTTGTTATAGTCATTTTATAAATATGATTCCAAAGTTTAAAGGTTTTTGGATTATTAGAAAGCGAGATTTTTTTGCCTGCCAAGATTATGAGCTACCCAAAAAATTTTCTGATGGCAAAGGAAGATAAGAAATCTGGGCACCAAGATGTAGACCCAATGTCTCTAAGAGCAATATGGATTGTTGATTCAATACAACAGAGCACTAATATAGGTTTGAAAAGCATTTTTAAAAGATACCTTGTGGGGTCTCGCATACCATCTGAATTTAAGCCTTCGAGCTTCCAAGTTATAAAATGGTTTTAAATGAACACGGATGCATCAATTAATTGGGAACCAAAAAAATGAGATTAAGAACTGCTCATGGGAATTTCTTACACTTTATAAATATTTTATGAAGCCTTGGAAGAGCTTAGTAATGCATGTTAATGAAGAAAACTACCAGAAGAAGATTGGAACCTTTGGGAGGTGCTTGAATCACTGTCACTAACCTAACCTCTTCAGCTTCATCCTTTCTCAGGTTTGCGTAAAGTCAATTGCAATTTCTTATTTTAACAAGCTCTTTTTTTGATCTTGTTATCCTTCTTGAGTTAAGAGTCCTTAAAAATTGAAGCTGATCTCTCTTTCTGATCTTTTCTATATTTCAGCAAAAGATTATCTATTTCATTATTGCCAATGATGATGAAACTCTAAGCAGTGCACCTAAGAGGTATCGAATAGCATTCCAGGGAAGAAATATTAAGGAATTGACATGGAAGATGGAGGAGGAAACAAAAATTGATGATTTAATTGTCTGTGGGTATGATGAAGATGGAAAAGATGAACCGGTCAATGAACTTCCTACTAACAGCGAGAAGCGCGTCTGCGCCATTTCTATTATTCAGGTATTTTACATTTCCAGTGACCACTCTCCTTGTTAGTGGACCATTCGGTCAAGTAATCTCTCCCTCCCACCATTCCTCTCTTTCTCTCAATAGCTTTCTTTGTTGATCAATAACTAAATCGCTTTCCTATGTTTCTTGTTTTGTTCTTGCATTAGCAATCTTTATGCTTTTATAGAATGGAATTCTTCAAGAATGCTTTGATTGTCAAGATTATGAGTTAGCACAAAAATTTTCTGATGACAGAGGAAGAAAGAAATCTATGTGCCAAGACGCAGACCCAACATCTCTAGGAGTCATATGGATTATTGAATCAACACAGCAGAGCACTACTATATATTTGAAAAGTATTTTTGGAAGACACCATGTAGCTTCTTGCATACCATCTGAATTTAGGCCTATAGGCTTCCAAGTTGTACAATAGTTTACATGAACATAGATGTATCAATTAATTGGGAACTAAAAAAGTGAATTAAGAATTGCTGATAGGAATTTCTTATTTTATGAAGCCTTAGAATAGCTTAGTAACATATGTTGAATGAAGAAAACTACTAGAGGAAGATTAGGAGCTTTGGGAGGTGCTTGAATCACTGTCACCAACCTCTTCAGCTTCATCCTTTCCTCAGGTCTGCACAAAGTTAATTGTAATTTCTTATTTTACCATGCTCATTTGTTGATGTTATTATCCTTCTTGAGTTAAGAGTCCTTGAAAATTAAAGTTAATCGCTCTTTTTGATCTTTCATATCTTTCAGCAAAAGATTATCTATTTCATTGTTGCCAATGATGATAGAACTTTAAACACTGCATCTAAGAGGTATCAAATAACATTCCAGGAAAAAAACTATTGGGTATGGGACTAGCAAGCTCCCTTTGAGTTGGGTGCCATGTGTAACAAAGGGGGGACCCGCACGTGTCGTTAAGAGGCTTCACAGCCCCACTTGTCAAGGCACTATGCCTTGCAAAGCCTCCCATGCCCACTAGTTGCACAATATATATCCGAGCTTTGTATTAGGATATATGGTTTAAGACTCTGTTCCCTGACAGTTAGAGCTTTTGGTAGAACTAGTCAAGGGGTTTGATCCTAAAACTGGTATCAAAGTGAGGTTGAAGGTTCGATTCCCAAGGTAGTTGCTGGGGGGGAGAAAGCTTTCTTTGAGTCGGGCACCATGTGCAATAAAAGGAGAACCCACACATGTCGTTAAGAGGCTTGATAGCCCCACCTACCAAGGCATTATGTCTTGCGAAGCCCCTCATGTCCACTGGTTACGCAATATATGTTTAGGCTCTATATTAGGATATATGGATTAAGTCTCCATTCCCTGATAGCTCAAGCTTTTAGGAGAATTGGTCAAGGAGCTCGATCCTAAAACCTATTGGTTCCCATTTGATGTCTATACCTAAGAGGGGAGAGGTGAATTGGGTTTATAAAAATTAATCGCTTAATCCCTACAAGATTACTTTTTCTCTTTTAATGCTTGTGTGCTATGCAGTGTAAACTAAGTAATAGAACATTAAAGTGCAAGAAAATAAATAAACAAATACACACAAATAATATAATTTTTATAGTGGGTTAGGAACCCTGTCTTTAGATTCACTTTTCCAAGAGCACACATTCATTATACCTTGGGTTCCGCTATATTCCATATAATGAAAATACAATAGTGCTCCTAGCACTCTTCTAGATTTTAACTCTAGGGTACATAAACAAGTATTTCCAATACTCTTTTGGTTTTCATGAGCTCACCAAGAAACTCACTAGTTTCTAAGATCACCAGCAAACTTAATAGTTTTTTAGGGATCACCGCAAACTTTCTGATTTTCAGATTAATTAAAAACTAATACATTTTTATAAAGTGTTATAACGAAGCACAGAGAAAGATATGATCTTTTATTACTCTAACAATATAGAAGGATCTTTCCAAAATGTAAAAATAATGACCACAAAGATTTACAGATTAAAGCTTATAAAAGATAGATGACGGTTTAAGCTCTTGGTTATGAGTGAAAGGATTTTCATATGTTTAAGTGTATCTAAAAAGTATTCCTTTACCACTTTGAATCATCTTACCTCTTCTCCTTAAATAACTCTCTTGAAAACTTGACTGTTGGAGGAAGGTAATCTTCATTGAATGCAAAGATGAAGGTAGATGAGCAGGAATAAATGTAGAAGACTATTTTGTTAATCTCCCATTTAAAAATGTCATCCTCTAATTAATTTTGATCTGCTTAGAGTCGTTCTGTAGTGCCAACCTTGACATAAAAAAATGTAAATAGTTGGTTTAGGTAATTAACGAATGAGAAGATGTTGTAGCTTTGACTTGATTCATGATTTTGAAAAGAAGACAATAAATTCTAACAAACTCAGCTGCTCCACTTTGACTAGTTCTTTATTACATTTGTCTGAAGTTAATATTAGACAAAGTCTCTTTCCAGCTAGATAAAGTTTCTTCGTCTTTTACTTTATCCATAGTTGATTCTAGATGAATTTGGACTTCTTCATTTTTAGATAAATGTGTTTTTCTCTCTAAACCTCTTCTTCAATTTGCTGTCGTTTCATTGTTTATGAGATTTCAAATAGAGTATTCAGATTGACAACTTTGAGTATATTTCAAAATCTCTGTAACTCAAACTTTCTGAAATAGGTAGATTGTCAGAACAAATATCTATTGTTCTGCACTTGAATATTTGAATGGGTTCTTGATATGTGATTCTTGTTTAGTACTTAGAACCTTCAAATATTTCATTCTTCTTTAATTGATTGTCTGTTTTTACAATCTAGAAAAGTAATGAATCTCTTGGAAGAATATTGTTGTAAGATACAAATATTGCAGAGTGTTGAATTTTTAATATTTGAAAGCAGTGAATTTTCATTGCGGTAAGTTACTATAGTATATTACTATAGTAGATCACTGTAGCATTACTTTGTCTGTTGTTTTTTCTAAAGTAAGTATGAAACAAATAAGTTTGTATACCGATGGTGTAGTAGCGCCACCGTAGCAAATCGCTATAGTAATTCACTTGTTTTGTCTACTAATTTGTCTAAAGTAATAGACAAATAAGTTTGTCTATTGATACTGCAACAACATTAGTGTAGTAAATTATTATAGTAATTTGTCTATTACTTCATTTGCTAATTCGAACTTTGTCTTTCATTTCGTCTTAGACAAGCTTTGTCTTCCACTTTATCTTAGACAAACTTTGTCTTTCACTTCCAAAAAGATGCATAGCGATTACCATTGAACCACCGCCCCTCATAGCCCCTCGATCAATTTCCAAAACCATCATGGGTGTAACGTTCAACAATGTTTGAGCCTAATAAAAATTGGGTTTACCTTATTGAGATTAATCAATTCAAATCAGCCCTTAAATTTCTCTATCTATTTTACCTTAAAATTAAAATAATAATAATAACCTATGGTCATCGGAACGGAATAGATAGTTGCAAGTTACCACTGGGAATAGAAACATTTAATATATGCAGCTGCACCAGCTAGATGAGGACATGTCATGGATCGATGGCTGAGTCCTAAAACAGGAAAGGATGAAAAGTTTCAACTGTAGAGTGAACAGATGAAATAGCTACACCTTAAGAATGTCTTTTGAGATAATATTTGGCCCTCTTGAAGAGAATGGAACTACAATAAGAGCGATCTAAATGAATCTCTAAGTTTACTAGCTTGAATCGAAAGAGAAATCAGCTAATAGGATCATAACCTATTAATCAAGTCATTCCTCCCTTCCAAACCACTGTTCGTGACATAGATCCGATCTGGCAATCAAGCTGGATAGAATTTGATTGTATTCACTCATACAGATTTGGAAAAGAAAACAAACAGCTAGCATGATGTAATCCTATTGATTGGAATGTATTTTAACATAACCTAGTTGATCAAATTGGTAGAAGATTAAGGTTATCAGATCGATCCAACAAATCTATTGGACTCCCCTAGTCCTTGGATGCTTGGTGATTAACCTGGCTTGCATAATTACTTAGCGAATATGCTTTTTGTCATAGGGTAACAAATTAGATGGAAGGATTGTGGCCTACCTCTTTTTTGATTTGGCTGGAGCTTATTGGCCAATGACAAATAAGCAGATGAAGTTCTAGAGTGGCTGAAATTAAAAAACTGTTTGACACAGCTAAAGCTAAAATATTGAAATAATGGATAAATTACCCAGAAGTGTGAGGTTAAACACTCAAAGCGATGTTTAAAACAACGTAGCAAATGCTTCATCTTTTCATATAAAAATTTATCCTTTTTAGTTAATGATTGTTGATATTATTTTTACTTATTTTGTTTAAAAGGAAGACATTTTTGTACAGAAAAGGATACAGGATTGATGGTGGGAATGATTTGTTGTATTGGATATTTTAGAAATTATACACTTTTCACAGCAATAATTCAAGAAGATACAAATTTAATAAGCCGAAAAGTACCTCATATGACTTATCGTTGACACAAGGCTTCTTAGCGTACCTTTCATGACCTTCCTCAAAGATGACTTTTTTTTCCAAATCTGCTTGTTCTAAACAACTGAGCTATAAGCCATATAATAAGCCAAATCAAATGGGCCTTTAGAAGCTTGCAGCATCTAGTTGCAGCTAATGCGGAATTCCTTCCTAAGGAAGCTGCCCTTCGATGAAAACAGTGGCATTGCTTACTTGAATAGCAACCAAATGGAAAATTCGGATGCCCTGTTTTGCATGGCCTATGGAATTTGCTTTGTATTCAAATCCGCAACCATCCCATGGCTGTTGATCAACTCCCCTTCAATCTCCAGAACAAAATTCATGCAATTTACCGCAGTCCAATTATCGGAATTCGACATCTTCCATGATTGAAGGCCTTTTTGAGGACATGGTCAAACAGATAGTTCGAGACCATCTGTTAAGGACAACTATTGGAAAACCAAAATTCTTATATAGCAAGCCTTGCAAATGGCACAACTCTCCTTGCTGTCCATCGTGCTAATCCAAAAAAAACTGAAGCTCTTCACTTCACGGCCTGCTGCAGTGAATGCTATATGAGTCCCACGCTTTACTGTGTCCTTGATTGAATCATCCTCACTAGATGTGTCTGTTGGGTAATATCAACCTCCATTCAACTTACTGCAGAATGTTAGTCAGAATCAATCAAACATGCAAGCTTTAAAAATTTCTCATGGTCTTTTGACTGGGCAACGAAATTTGGGCTACACTCAAGTTCAGACCAACAGTCATGAAGTGCTACAAGAGACTGATCATTTTACCTATGCGGCACCAAAAAAAAAGGACCGTTGATTGGTGTTGACTAGCCATTGACCGGAGCGGCGACCGGAATTGGTGGGCGATGTATCTAGGCCAGTAGTGGGGCTGACAAGTGACAGCATCAGTTGGGCCGGCATGTTACTGGATCTAAAGAATGGGCTTGGACTGGACTTGGGCTAAAGAAACCTAGTTGTTCTGTATTGTTGGGCTTCATGTACATTATTGCGCACTGCAGAGATGAGCTGCCTATCTTGTTGCTAAATAGGGCAGAGACACGTGTTGCTGCCCGAGATATGTGGCGGATGTGGTGGCGTATTATAGTGTATCCATCTTTGAGGGTTAGTATGTTCTAATACTGTGGTCGGATCGAGATAAAATTGTACGGAACGATAAGTAATGTCATGAAATTTAATCTATATGATTAAATTTGAATACTATTATGAATATTTAGATATATAATTAAAATTATAAAAATAAATGATTTTAATGGTCTAGAAGGCATTTTGATAGAAATAAATGCACAAAGAATGCAAAATAAAAATATGAACATTTCTTAAGATTTTGATATTCTAGAAATTTAATGGTTGGATCTAATTTTTCGTTTAAGGCTTTTAAATGTAAATTTATTTATTAAAGTAAACAATAAGGTGTAAATTAAAGTATATGGATTCTATGAAAATTTATATTGACTTTTCTTATATCTAGAATTACATTATGGACAGATGAATTTTGAAAAATAAAAATATTTTTTAATAACAGAATGATGAAAAATCATAAACGCTAGTGGTAAATTCAAAGGCTTGAATCAAAGAAATGAAAAGTCATATAACTATTAAAATTTACGAGTGAGTTGAAAATAAATAAATATATGATGTGGATGGATTACAAGGTGAAAAATTTATGAAAAATGTATTAAATAAAAATGCTTGTGTATCTAAAATCATAAAACTAAAATAAAAAATAAAATAAAATAGGAACGAAAGGGCCGTCAGCGTCCAGGGGCATCTGGTGGGGGGGTCGCCGCGGGGGTAGAGAGAGAGAGAGAGCCATTTGGCCGGGGTTTGATACGTTCCCTATTTGATCGATCATGGGCTCCATTCTGGAATTCCATCAGAGTTCTGGTTGAACATGTCAACACAAACGAGGTGGTTTTATTTCATCAATGCAGATTTGATCTCACCAGGTCATGGGGCCACCATTTATGGCTACTTTGAATTTTCTGATGCCCATTCTGGCCTCAATAATGTCTACACGCCCAAAGTCTGCATCCCATTTGCTGCAGATACTAGACAACCATAGGACCCACCATGATTTGATTTAAGCAATTTCAGACTCTGGTTTTAAATGTCAACGAATAAATCTACTTGAAATAATATTTGAACGGTCCAAAATGTTTGGCTCACAATTCATGATTGGAATGAGCATGGCTCAGCATCAATTTCCTTGGATTGTCCATTCTTGGGATTGGATAAAAACTCAATATCAACGGCAATTAAATGATCCTAAAATCATCCCAATGGAATTTGGTTTCCAAATGAAGTATTCAGCTTCTTAAACTCCTGTTCACTGGCTGTCATTTATTTGATTTTCCATAGCACAACACAGTCCTAAAAAGAGGTTTAATCCTCACATTAGATGTAATAGAGAATTAAAAGATAAGGTGTTGAGGTATAAATGAGTGGTCTAAGCGAATAATTAGGTGTTGGGCATGTGTGTAAGCTCATACATGAGAGGTTGAGCATACGTTAGATGCCAAAGCAGAAAGACTAATCATCTTATCTTGATGATAAGATGATCTATAACTAGATTAAAATAATTAGACTTAAATAAAACTAAGTTGTGAGTTTTAACAAATGGCAAACGCCTAAAGTGGGTCTATAAAATCCAATAGTAGATGAGTCTTGAATTACAATAAATGTGACAGTTGATTAGCCCATGGGTTAATGAAACTCTAGCATTGGTTTCATCTCAATAAATTGTCAGTAGATGACATGATCCTAAGCTGGCTAAGTCAACTTAATGAATCAATTCCTAAACACTTAAAGTTAGAAAAGTTACTAACCCAAGTTTATGATTATGTATAAATTCATCATTGTTGAGCTACAATGTGAGTTAGAAACTAAATAAAGTAGACCACAATACCAAGATGATGATGAAACAAACTCCATGAAGAGGTTGGGAGCCTGAAACCAACTCTTTTAGGAGGAATCTCTTGTTGTGAGAATTGTTTTAAAACTTAAAAATAGAGTTGGAAAAACATTAGACATGACTTTATGAGGCAATGAAAGGACATGGGCAAAAGAGGGTGCAGATGCATTTGTTAAACTAATAACGTGAACTAAATAGCAAACTGATCAGACGATCTGATATTAGTTATATTCTTGTCATTCTTGTTAGAATTAGGAAAAGATAAAAAAGAGCTCCCAATGGTAGAGGATTAGTAAGATCTGAAAATTCAACTTGAAAGGGGAAGTCAAGAGAGGTAAGTAAATTGAGACCAAAAGTAGATTTGAAATATATTGTCTCCAAAAATATGTTTTACATTTTTTTGAACCAATGACTCGAGTTGCTTTCTTAATGTAAATGCTTTTCTTAAATTGCAACTACATGCTTTCATGAAATTTCATGTTTTAGTTTAAAATGCTTTATGGTGGGTAGGCTTGATAAAATTGAGTACGTTTTACATATTGAGAAAATGAGGTTATTAAAGCATAGAAAGCACTGAGTATAACTTTAAGCAGCTTGCACTGAGCATAATGTATTAAGTGAATGACGTAATGAATGCTTATGTGTGGAGCTTGTGAGGTAGTCAAATTGGGTCAGTGCCAACGTGATGACTGAGCTTGGGACCATGATAGTTGTTGAGAAAGCTCACCAAGGATGTTGCATGACTAAGCAAAGCGCTATTGCTAGCAATGCCTGTTGAAAGGAGTACTTAACATTGAGTCAAATGTGCATTGAGTAAAATATATATGACACCCATGCATATAGATGTGTATTGAGATCATTGCATATAAAAAGTAATGAATGTGAGTATTGTTTTCAAATCCGTGGATGATGAACTTGAAAATATGATGCTTGAGTTTCTAGTCTAAAAAAGTATTTTAACTGTTTTTAATTGTCTCATACGTGCTTTGTTCTTAGTGCTGAGACAAGATCTTGGACTACACATGGAACCTAAGAGTCAAAGAGAACTAGAAGAGTTACTGTATAATTTGTGTTTTAATTAAAAAATACGAATGACTGTATAATTTATCTAGATTTATGAATGATTCTAACAATGTTAGATTTCCTTTCTGTTGCTTGATCTTGATTTCCTTGGATTCCAGTACAGTAGATATTGGGAGAAGTCAAAAGTAGGCACGCAGGTCGCCCAACCTTGCCGTGATCCTGAGGACATGGTTCGGTGGGTCTTCCACTCCCTTTCATACAGGGGAGATTTTGCCGGATTTGGGACTTGACAGGGTAATTGACACAAGCAGTTAAGTGATGTCCCGAGTTTTAAGTTTTCCTGGAAGATGGGATGTCACATAAGTGATATAAGTGAACCCGAAAATAATATTGGAGAGCCAAAGAAATGGTTAATTTCAGTTCGGGGCATCACGCCGTGGATCTCACTTGAAAAACCAGGGGTAGACTAACTGAAACCAGTTTCAGGCGGGTCACAAGTTGCTGAACCACGCTGTCAGCATGAAACCATGTATCTTATGGCATCCGTGGGCTCTAAATTGGCAACGTGATCTAGTCGTGGTGATCAAAAGAAATAGGATGACCCTAAAACAAAATAAATGCACTTGTTTCGGTCAAACCGTTCCCTACCACTTGAAATCAGATTCCTAGTTTAATCTCACCTTAGTTCATGGTCAAACCGGTTCCTAGCTTTTGGTTGAGCAGAGCAACCGTTGGTAGAAGAGTGATGACGAATATATTAATTAATTGAGATCTAGGTTTACCTGAAAATTTAAGTAATTGTCCTATTATTAATGTAGATTAACTTGTATATTCAAAATTTGTGAACTTCGATTGCATAAATAAAAACAAACTACTATTGGCATCATCCTATGAACACCGATTAACGTAAAGGTACGTTTCCTTAGCAGGCCAATAGACACGAGGAGTCCGGAGATCCGTATATTTGGATCCACCTACATTTCGGAAGGGAGGTCTACTGTCCTTCGTCTTCTCCCAACAGCTCGACCACAGCATTCGCCTTCGTCTTCCTACAGCTTCATCCGACGACCACAACATTCGTCTCCCTCCCACAGCTCCAGCCGCTATCGACATCGGCATTATTATCATGTTTTTGATTATATAAAGTTTCCTCGTGTCCACCTGTCATTAAGGAGCTTGATGGCTCCCGTCTTTCTGGATCGTGATGCAGTCCGGCGTTACATCATGGGCATGCTCTGCAGAGCCGGAGTTTACCGAAACGACGTAGCCCAATTCGGTCCACAAATTTCTTTCGGCATCTGGTATATATTGCATTCGAAGTGTTACCCTTTCATATACTCATACACGAATTGCTACACTAAATTAGGTAATTTAAATAATAACATGGCTATAGATTGCATAGCACACCATACGGTAGACGTGGATCCTGCAGTAAAAGGTCACATATGCTAAAGTTTTAAAATTATCCAAATCCTATTTCTCTCTCATAAGCAATTAAGACTTTAATTTTCTTGTCTTGTTCTCCGGATTCACATAACCTTTTTTCTATTACTATTTATATTTTTAATTATTATTAATATCTTTTCATACAAAAAATCAACTTATGTTGTTTTTATTTATTTTATTTTTTATTATTACCCTCATCATATCGTATTACTCCTTTTTTTCCTCACTTTTACACATCCGTAAGTGTCTAAATTTTGGCATCTATCTAAATACACAAAATAAGCATATTAAAGTATTTTGTGCATATTGAAGGGTAGTAAATGTACACCCTGGTCCTTTTTTATTTTATTTTCAAATATTCAGGCCGTTAGTAACTCGTTATTATTGACTATCATCAAACAAATAAAGTTTTTATCTTACCTTCACGATCAGTTGTCTACCATCCGACCTCTAGGTCCGAGATTTGCTGTTATTAATCATGAAAATTT
>JAYJMB010001997.1:0-15868 GCA_036873735.1 Pouteria campechiana
CACTCATAAGTGTTGTTCATAGTCAAAATAAATGCTAAAGTTCAATGTTAAATGTATCATATGACTTGTCGAATACACGCTTTTAAATAGAGGACATAAAAAAAATTATCCGCAAGTTGAAAACATGTTTCTAAAATAGATTAATTAAATATAAAAAATTCATCCAATTTCAAATGGGCCAGGTAAATGTGTTGTTACCATCATTTATTCAATTTTCATCTTTATTATTTGGTGCAAATGATATGTAGTTTACTTTGTATAATAAGTATTCATGATATCAAAGTAATTTTATGAACAATGTTTATCCCCACTAAATCACGTGGGCCCTTAATAACAAGGGGTTACTAATTAAGAGACATATCCATAGCATTAAGAAAAGTGCATGCCAAGGGGGGCCTTATGAAGATCGCTCAAATTTCAAGCAGCTAAAGCCTCGAAAGAGATCAACTCAAATTAATTAAAGTTGATTAAGTTTATTAAGTTGCTTCAAATTGAATTAAAATATCATTCTTTGCCGCTCTTTCAAATAGCTAGCCTTGGGCATTCGGGCGGCGAAAAACAAAAAGTTCAAGGCTCAAATGTGGGGCTGTTATGATCATGTGAGACCGGTCTCACATGATATATATATTGTGGTTAAATCAATATTTTATTTTCCTGGCACATTAGTTAAGTAGGATTCAATTCATTGAGAGACAGTAAACAGAAATGCTAACAGGATGATGATATAGGTTGTCATTAATAAAAGCAAGTAGCTGATTAGATGTACTCTTACCTAACTAGTATGTTAGCATCACGTGGAGATAATTACAAAACCTTCCTTTACTACTAGGTGGGTGATGGAAAAATATTTGGAAATTTCCTGTTTGTGTTGGTTCTGTGGGGAGATTGGGATAGAAAATGCGAATAATAAGGAGAGGAAAAATTGGGGCTGCTACTATATAGTAATTTTTTCATGTTTGAACGACTTCTTGGTCGCTGTTTATATAGATTGGATAAGGCAAAGGACTTCTTCAAACCTAATAGTCCATGCTTTCATCAGGAGATTAAGACAAATTTCAGGATTTCTGTTTTGGTAGCATCGACGTCCACCGCACGTTTTGTTCCAGTGTGACAACGCCTTTCCTCCGGTTACACGCAACTAAACCTCAAGGAAAAGTCAGAAAGTTGAAGGAAGAGAAGATCTTCGATTCAGTGAAACTATGTCAGTCAGACTAGAAATGGGTCTACTGAAAATGTCTTTTACGTTTGTGATCTACCAAACAATCAAAATGCATATGATGACTAAGATCATTAGCACGCAGCTTAAAAATAAGATGTTTATTCAATGTCGATAGACTAAGAAGGCTATTTTTGGAAATATTCGGAAATATAGCTTGGATGCATGCAAGCATATAACTTATTATTAAGTTAGATCGGTTTTGTGCTGGCATTTCAAGGGTTGGCATTTTCGTCACGCCATTGTCCTTTGTGAGTTATGAGTGGGGATGGTATAATCGGGCTTATACTACATGTTAAGTTCTTCTTACTAACTGTATAAATATTTTTAATATAGTTTACTTCTTTGGTATCAAAAATTATCCAAATAGACATTTATATGGGTTATATATTATATATCAAGGTAGACCCAAATGGAATGACACCACCAATTCATTTTGGTGGCATGTACACCAGTTAAATATTTTCTCATATTATATATATGCTTAAATATTTAAGTTAATCAATCTAAGTAATTTTCCTATTTTATATATAATTTTATATCTTTTCAATCAAACATTGTAGTCCACATAAGCTTTCGATTAAAATAACTTTGAAGTATTTGAGATATATAAATAATGTTCAATATAATATAGATTTTATTTAATCATTTAAATTGATCAAAAAAATGAAAGGCTTGTGTAGAATGATTTTATGTAACCAATTGTATCATTATTCCCTATAGGTGAAAACTCTACATTTCGACCCACATTAAAGATTGCATGGCATCTATGAAGGGACTTATTGACACTCTTGCAATGTATGAAAGATGGTCAGGCCAGGAAATTAGTAAGGAAAAATTGACATTTTTTTTCTTCTAATTTTATTAATCCAACTCAAAAATGTAAGTTGTTAAGGAATACAGGTTTTAAGGAAGTAAAATTTTCAGTGACTTATTTGGGTGCATCTCTAGTTACCGACAGATTGTTATCTCATATTGTTGAGCCATTTGTTGAAAAGATCAGGAAAAAGGTGGCAAGCTAAAAGGGTAAACTGCTTTCCCAGGGTGCTCATATGATATTACTAAGGCATGTTTTATCTAGGATGCCTGTCCATATTTTATCCATGATTAATGTATCTAAGATCACTATAAAGCGGATAAATTCTATTATGGCCAATTTTTCTGGGGTGATAAGGAGGGTAAGAGGAAATTACATTGGTGATCTTGGTAAAAATTTTGCAAGCCTGCTAAGGAAGAAGGTTTGGATCTGAGAGATCTACAAGAAGTTCAAAAATCGCTCCCCATGAAATTTGCTTACAAGATTCTAACATTTGAAGGTTTGTGGGCATATTTTTTCAAACCTAAGTATCTAAGATGGACACCCTATGTCCTATGCAAGGAAAGATTCTGGTTCATGTTTTTGGAGATCAGTTATGGCTGGTGTTTCAGAAGTCATAGATAATGTCAAGGTTCTATTTAGGGATGGAAATTCATTCTTTTGGTATGATAGATGGTTGGTATCTAGAGCTCTACCAGTTAGGATTGCTGATATTCCTAACAAACAACTTCAGATTAAAGAGTGTTGAACGAAGTTAATTTGGATTCGCCCAAAGTTGCAACTATCCGAAATTGTAGGCTAGTGAGGTAGTTGAAACCCCCTTGTAGATGGGTTAAAATTAATTGTAATGGAAGCGCTCAAAATAACCTGGGTTCATCAAGGAGTGGTGGTATCTTGAGAGATGCTAATGGTGATTTCAAATAAGCTTTTTCTAGTCATTACGGTATTGGCTCCAATAATAGAGCAGAGTTGAGGGCTTTGTTTGATGGCATACAGCTTTGCCAGAGATTATCGTATTTTAATGTAATTGTTGAAAGTGATTCTAAAATCGTTGTGGACTGGTTTAAAGCAGGTAGTGCACCCTATGGTATTTGTGGGACTTTTGGGATAAGTGTATTAAAGAGATACAAGGGATGAATGTTCATATTGTTCATCAATTACATGAAGGTAATCAAGTGGTAGATTTCTTGGCTAAGATGGGTGAAAGTGGCAATGATGGTACCTACGAAAATTGACATGAGTTACTAAGTTTATTAAAGGGCATTCTTCGTATTGATAAGTCCGGTTTATAGGCTATTAGATGTTAGTTTGCTTTTGTTGGCTCTTACGCTTCTTTAGGCCTATTTAAAGTTTATTGGTTTTATTACATAGGCCTTTTCAGACTCATGTTATTTTTTTGGTATGCTTTAGTACTTTCTTTCTTTATGTTTTGTTTGGTTTGTATTTGGGGGGGTTTCTTTTGACTATTTGTATTCTCCAAGATGCTTTGCTTATAACCACGGTGTCACTATGAAAATGGCTACTGGCTCGTCAAAAAAAAAAAGAAAAAAGTTCACAATTAGACATTAGCATCTTCTAAAGTATATTTATCCAAATTAATTATTCTATAAATTTATACCATTGGAGTACTTAAGAAAGGATTTGAGTAAATTTTTTATATACATGATTAATTTTAGACTTTTTTTAAATGATACGGCGCATAGGGCGATCTAAACCAAATAATTTCAAGTATTTCAGATAAATGGTTGATCTTAAAATAATAGTAAAACTAGATTTCATGTAACGATCTTGATTGGTTCAAATGAGAAGTTTTTTACAAACTCACTTCTATTCTAATATTACCAAATTAGAGGCACTCACCTATGAACTAGAATATAAAACATTCCTACACACCACAATGATGGGCGTTGGATTAATCGAACGGCACATTATTTCATCAACTCAAGCAGAGTGTAAACCAGGTGTGGAGGTGCACATATTATTTCTGCATCTCAAGCAGGTTGTAAGCTAGGTGTGAGGGTGTAAGCTCCTACTCAGACTCACATGCGTGAGAGTAACGCACAAAGCATTGCCTCCCTTCACGACTCCTCTTTACACTTTCTTGTCCTCTTTTCAAGCCTTACACACAAAACCTGACAGGGAAATCTTATGGCCTTCCACAATTAATGAATTCCTACTAGTCAGTGAACAGACCAGTAGCTGAACCAAACCGTGTGGCCGGAGCAGATGATTAGCATTGCAGACGTGAACAAACTCAACAAAGTAAAAGATAATGTCTGCAAAATTTACTTTTTTACAGAAAAATAAGAGATTATGACTTGGAAATATCGATAACGTTGATAAAAAAAATTTAAAAAGAAAGTGTTGTTGAAAGTATTTTTGATATTGCATTGGAAAAGGAGCGGCTAATATGAACTTATTAAAAAGCCTGTTCATAACATGAATACGAACTTCTTGATCTTGAGCCTTTGACTAGCTGTTTGGTTGAGAATCCGCCAATCTCTTCGTTGACACTTTATATGTTGGGTTTAAATGTGTGTGTGTGAAGAGATTTTGGTCTAGCCACAGCACAGCTTGATTGGAACAGATACCTGACTCACCAAATCTTGGATCCTACATGAAAATAATGGTAGTTTGAAGATCCTTCTCATTAATTAAGATCGGCTCGAACGTATTTTTATTCAGTTATTGGGGTGGCGAGAGGGTATGAGGTTGTAGCATTACTTACGGAGTGGGCAACATTGCTTTTGTTAGCATATGGTGACCCGAATTGTGTTTTGGTCATTTCGAAGATCTCGCAGTGCAATAAACATAAATTTTTCATGAAGATCTGTAGTGATAGTAGAGAAATTAGGCCACTAGGCCTAATCTTGTAGCCTACCACGATCTCCCCAGGAGTGCAGGGGCAAAGCCCCCGTGGTATGGATCGTGGATAGCAAAGTGGTGCCGGCGACGCCAAATGATTTTGCAAGGTGGCAGCAATCAGTGAGCCAGCGCCAACGGCAAGATCTGTACAAACAGAATTTCGATAATTTTGTATATGGACAAATTTTAAAAATTTTGCACAAAGTTATTTGAGAAAAATCCATATGCACATGAGATTTTGAAAGGACTAGAGTTTTCTATAAATATATGTTATTCATGTAGAGAGAACAAGCTTGGCATCTTTGAAAATTCTCTTTTGTTATACTATCTCTCTTTCTCTTCTCTAGATTGTACTCAATCTTTGATATAGTGAAACTCTCCTCTTCTGCCCATGATTTTTCCCCATTCAAGAGGTTTTTCATGTAAATCTGTGTGTTGCATTATAGTTTATTGACTATCGCATTCATGTGATTTCTCACAAAGTGGTATTAGAGCTTGGTTAGGTTTCTTTCTTTTCAGCGATGACAACAATGAAGTACGATCTCCCACTCTTGGATTACAACACCTAATTTTTATTGTGGCAGGTCAAGATGAGTGTTGTACTAGCGCAGATGGATTTGGACGCGACACTATTGGGATTTGAGAAGATGCTTTCATCTTGGTCAACCGAAGAAAAGCAATGTAAGGATCGCAAAGCTTTATCTCAAATTTATCTTCATCTGTCAAACCAAATTCTACAGGATGTTGTAAAAGAGAAATCAACTGCTGGGTAATGATTAAAGTTGCAACAGTTGTGCATGACGAAAAGCTTAACCAGTAAGTTACATTTGAAGCAGGTCTGTATTTTCATCGCATGGCAGAAAGTACGTCTCTTGAGGACCATTTAACTTCATTTAAAGAAGTTGTTTCTGATTTAGAGAAATTAAAAGTTAAGTATGAGGATGAAGATCTAGCATTGATGTTGTTATGTTCATTACCCCCTTCTTATGCAACTTTTAGAGATATTATTTTATATAGTCGTGATACACTCACTGTAGAAGAAGTATATGAAGCTTTGTTCTCTAAGGAGAAAATAAAGTAGCTTGTGATTGGATCAGACACTCAAGCAAAGGGCCTTGTGGTTAGAGGGAGGACAAAAGCAAAGAGTTTTGTTGGTACTGAAAGGGGTAGATCAAAATCTAATAACATATTCAAAACCTACAATTACTGTAAAAAAAAGGGGGCACATCAAATATGAATGTTATAAGTTGCAAAATAAGCTTAAGAAAGGTGATGTAAATCGGAAAGGAAAACGACCAAAAAATTCTAGTGAAGCTAGTGTCAGGAAAGAAGTATCTATTGATGGGGAACTTTTAGTTATTTCTGATAACAATTCTAATTCTTATGAAGATTGCATTCTAGATTCAGGTTGCATGTTTCACATGTGTCCTAAACGGAACATTTTTCAACATATGTATCTGTGTCAAAAGATACTGTTTTGATGGAAAATAATAACCCTTGTAAGATTGCTAGAATTGGAATAGTTAGATTAAAAATGTTTGACAGTATTGTTAGGACTCTTGGTGATGTAAGACATGTTCCAGATCTGAAGCGTAATCTTATTTCTTTAAGTACTCTTAATACTAATGGTTAAAGGACACTAGTCAAGGTAGAGTTATAAAGGTGATTAAAGATGCCCTTGCGGTGATGAAAGGATAGAAAAGGTCTACTGGATTGTATGTTTTACAGGGTTCAACAGTTGTAGGTGATGCAACTCTTATTACCCCTTCTTTGTCAGACGCAGATATTACTAGGCTTTCGCATATGCACCTTGGGCATATGAGTGAGAATGGAATGAATGAATTAAGCAGAAGAGGACTTCTCAATGGACAGAGCACTAGCAAATTGTAGTTTTGTGAGCACTGGGTTTTTGGGAAGCATAAAAGAGTTAGCTTCAGAAAAGGTATTCACACAATAACAGGAACACTTGATTATCTATATACTGATCTCTGGACTGTCTAGGGTGACTTCTAAAGGTGGTGCAAGCTATATGTTGACTGTCATAGATGACTTCTCTAGAAAAGTTTGAGTGTTCTTCTTGAAGAAAAAGAGTGATATGTTTATTACATTCAAGCAGTGGAAGATAATGATTGAGAAGCAAACAGGGAGGCAGGTGAAACATCTTCACACTAATAATGGCTTAGATTTCTGTCATGATTAGTTCAATACTTTCTGCAGGACAGAAGAAATTGTGAGACATCTTACTATTCTTGGTACTCCACAACAGAATGGTGTGGCAAAGCGAATGAATAGGACTTTAGTGAAAAAGGTACATTGTATGCTCTTCAATTCTCACTTACCAAAGTCATTTTGGGCAGAGGCTGCAGCTACAACATATTTTCTAGTTAACCCCTCTCCCTCAGTTGCTATCAATAAAAACACTCTAGAAGAGGTATGGTCTGGTACTCCTGCAGATTACTCTGATTCAAAAATATTTGGATGTCCTGCATATGCTCGTGTCAATAATGAAAAACTGGAACCTAGATCTATAAAATGCATCTTTCTTAGTTATAAGCCTAGTATTAAAGGATATAAGTTGTGGTGTTCAGAATCTGGTAAGACAAAAATCAGTAAAAATATCATTTTTGATAAAAACACTATGCTTAATGACTTATCTTCCAAAGATTCTTGTGACAGAAATCAAGCATGTAGGTGGAGTTAGAGATTGGGTCAGAATTTATAACAGAGATGTCGAGTAATACTATTGCATCGACTTTACAATCAAACTCAGAGATACAGGATGATACAGATGCAACACCATTATCACCATTACTGAAGCACTCTATCACAAAAGACAAACCCAGAAGAGTAATTAAACCTATACAAGGGTATGCTGAGACTGATCTGGTTGCCTATGCTTTGTATGTAGGTAAAGGAAACTTGGATACTTATGCTTTAAATGTTGCTGAAAGTTTTGGCTCTAAAGAAGAACTTGTTACTTATTCAGAGGCAATCAAATGTCAAGACTCTAGAAAGTGGATGATTTCCATGCAGGAGGAGATGGAATCACTTGATAAAAATAGCATGTGGGATTTGATAAAATTACCTATAGGTAAGAAAGTTGTTCATTGTAAATGGATTTACAAGAGAAAAGAAGGCACACATGGAGTTAAAGTAGTCAGGTATAAGGCAAGACTAGTTGCAAAAGGCTACAGTCAAATTTCAGGTATAAACTACACACATGTATTTTCTCTAGTTATCAAGCATAGTTAAATTCGAGCTTCACTAGGTATTGTAGCTATGCATGATCTTGAGCTTGAGTAGATAGATGTAAAGATAACATTCTTACATAGAGAACTTAATGAGGATATTTACGTGATGCAACCAGAGGGTTTTGTGGTCTCCGGAAAAGAGAACTATGTGTGTTCACTGAAAAAGTCTCTTTATGGCCTGAGACAATCTCCTAGATAATGGTATAAGAGGTTTGATTCATTTATTACTTCTCATGATTTTAAAAGAAGTAATTATGATAGTTGTGTTTATTTTAAGAAGACTGAAGATGGATCATTTGTATATCTCCTCTTATATGTTGATGACATGTTAATATCAACCAAAGATATAGAAGAAATAAGCAAAGTTAAAGCTCAACTTAATAAGAAATTTGACATGAAAGACTTGGGGATAGCAAAGAAGATACTTGGTATGGAAATTCAGAGATATAGGGAGGCAGGTAAATTATATCTAAGTCAGAAAGTGTATATTAAGAAAATATTCTACAAGTTCAATATGCAAGATGTCATACCTATAAGTACTCCTTTAGCTGCACACTTTAAGCTTTTATCTACCTTATCTCTTCAGTTAGATAAAGAGTTTGATTATATATCACGTGTTCCATATTCAAGTGCAGTGGGTTCCCTTATGTATCTTATAGTTTGCACAAGTCCTTTTTTGTCACATACAATAAGTGTTATCAGTAGATACATAGTTAATCCTTGTAAAGAGCATTGGAAAGTTGTTTGTAGATTCTTAGATACGTATGTAGCTCTAATGATGTTTGTTCGCAATTTGGGGGAACTAAAATTAGAATTACTGGTTATGTTGATTCTGATTTTGCAAGAGATCATGATAAGAGAAGATCACTTATAGGGTATGTGTTCACCATTGGTAGTTATGCTATCAGTTGGAAAGTCGTCTTGCAAGATATATTTGCACTATCTACTACTGAAGTTGAATGTATGGCCATTACTAAGCCTTTTAAGGAAGCTATTTAGTTGAAGGGATTATTTAGCGAACTCAATGAAGATTTGCAGATCACTAAAATTTATTATGACAATCAAAGTGCTATTGGTAATAGCAGAGAGATTAGCCCTCTAGGCCTAATCTCGTAGCCCATCATGGTCTCCCCGGGGGTGCGAGAGCAAAGCCCCTGCAGTACGGATCGTGAACAACTAAGTGGCGCTGGATGATTTTGCAGGGTGGCAGCAATCAGCGAGCCAATGCCAGTGGCAAGATCTGTACGGACGGACTTTCGACAGTTTTGCATACAAACGAATTTTGGAAATTTTACGCAAAGCTATTTGAGAAAAATCCATTATGCACATGAGATTCTGAAGGGACTAGAGTTTTCTATAAATATATGTTATTCCTGTAAAGAGAACAAGCTTAGCATCTTTGAAGATTTCTCTTTTGTTGTACTCTCTCTCTCTTTTTCTTCTCTTGATTATACTTAATCTTTGATATAGAAACTCTCCTCTTCTGCCTGTGGTTTTTCCCCATTTAAGGGGTTTTTCACGTAAATTTGTGTGTTGCATTGTGGTAGTTTTTCCCCATTCAAAGGGTTTTCCATGTAAACATGTGTGTTGCATTGTGGTTTATTAGTTATCGTATTCGCATAATTTCTTACGGCTTCTATAATTCATCTCTTGAAGTAGCTCCAAATCCTTCTCTAACTTAGAAGGATATGAACCTAACCATGGAAGGATTCCAATTTATGCATAGGCATGAAGCTAACTAGGGCGGAAATTGTCGAGTTTGCAAGCCTCGTAAATTTGGAATCAAGCCAACAAGATGTAGTGTTTTTCCGTGAAGCAAGTGGTGAGTTAAGAGGAATTAATAGGTGTTGCTTTTTCTTGAAAGGTTGTTTTGGAAGTATTTAATATAAGGTGAGAAATGGTTGATATGATGTTCCCAATATCGATGGTACAAAAAGAGGGAAAGCAAAGCATTGTTGCACTCCCTTCCCTAAACTGAATATATATATATATATATATATATATATATATATATTTATGTTGATTCATCGCTTCATCTTTTGAAGTCACAACGCAGATGGAGAAAAACCGTCCTAAAAAACATGCAAGAATGCATCCGCTTGTTCGTTTTAGCACTTTGCTTCCTGTTGATGAGTAGGGTAAGCTAATTTAAACAAGGAAATCAATTTATTTTTCCTCAAGTGAACTCAAATCATCAACAACCCAAATAGCCCTAAATATCCTCTTAACATGGATATCATAGAAACATAGCAGAATTACAAGAATTACTACTGTCAAACAATTACTAGAATTATTACTAGTTTTATTGCCCCCCCATCCATGTCCCCGGAGCATGGAAGCACGCATCCTTGTCATTTTTAAATAATGCTATTCAGTCATCAAAGTGTAAGAAGAAGAATCCTCTAACTTGTCAGCTAGAAGGTGACCAATTCCATGGCGTTTGTAAGGGAAGTAGACTGCGACAGTGCTACAAATGGCAGCAACGGCTAGAGGCGCTGTCACTAGAATTGCTTTCTGCTCAGATACAAGCGACTGGTAGTAGCAAGTCACAATGTTGGGAACCATAAGCGCCAAAACTGAGAACACGAGCAACGCCAATGCCGCATGGACGAAATCTCCAAAGCAGAGCCTGTAGCTCGAGAGATCCGATCTCGAGCTCCGGTCGAAGAGACACATCCCACTGCTTGTAACGATACCATAATGAATTTTCCCATTGCTGTCCTCGTAACTATCTGTAAATGATGCAAAACAACAAGAGAATCCGCAGATGGCAACGAGAATGCCGGTCGCAATCTTGTTGGCAGTGGAGCAACTGCCGTAATTGGTGAAGACGGGAGCCAGGAAATAAAACAAGAAAACAGTTCCAGTAGGAAGAAGCTTGATCAAGTTTCCTACTACACTGAGAGTCGTCTTGGCCATTGGGTCTTATGTCTTGGGCGTGCATCGAGCCTCCAGGCATTTGCATTTAAAGGAATGTGCTGATCCTTATCCATGAGTCTGACAGCTAGCAGCATGCTTGCGTCTAGGAAGAATGGGTCTGACACTCTGAAGAGATCATTTGGGTTAGCTTACTGTCTTCCGCAGGCCTGTATATTCGTTGTTTTATAGCTAAGGTTTTTATATTTCATATTGACTTTTAGACGAGAGTGTCCACATGTATACAGTCTTTGCATTTATGAATCTTCTTCAATTGGGAAACCACAGTTGCAAGTCATTGGCTGCTGAATGATTTTTGTCAATACAGACCACCTCTGATAGGGGGGCCATGCTTGTCGGTGTTTAGTCCTTTTTTTTTTTTTTTTTTCCATTCGGGCATTCGGTAGTTAGCCAGAAAGACTGTTTGTTTTTGGAAATCATGTGACCTTGACAGCAGGGGCAAAGTGGGAGCTTTTGGTGCATGTGGATCTGAACTCTTGTAGTGCTATAGCCAAAATTATATATGGAGCACTTGGTCGTTGCTTCCTGGTATCTATGATGCTAGCCACTCATAAAGAGTTAGGTTGTCCATCAAAATCTCTGACACAACGGCAGTGTCACCTTCACTCATTGGCATTCCAAGACTAATTTCTGGACAAGGAGAGAACTTATTAATTGCGCTACCAGTGTACTTTAAATTGCAAAGTGCTCAAGAAAATCTATTATCATACTAATAACCTAGAGCTATCTAAGCTCTTCTTTTAATGTAGGACAACTCAGGTCTCATGTCTTGCCAGCCATGATACATCCTCTAAAATCCCCAAGCATTGAAAACGTAACAGTGCAGAGAGATGAGTGGGAGAGTGAATAAAAACTCTGAAAGTACTACGAAGAGTCATAAATAAAAAGGAAGTGACTTATTATCATATAAAGTAGAGATAATTATAAAACTGTCCTTTAGTAGTTAGTGGGGTGATAGAAAAAAATTAGGAAAGTGCTTCTGTACTTTGTAGAGAGGAGATACGTAAAGAAAATGCAAAAATAAAGATGGGAAGGACTAGGGCCTGCTACTTAGGAATTTCATGTTTGAATAACTTCCTCGCCACGTACATTGGAGGAGGCAATGGACTGACTCAAACCTAATGGTCCAACCTTCATTAGGATTAAGAACCATTTCTATTTTGGCAGCACGTGCGTTCTCCTTGGCTAATACGAATCTAAAAATCCAAGAAATGACAGAAAATTGAGAGGAGAAAATCGTTCTGTCCAATCACCTCAATTAGACTAGAATAAAATGGTCCAATGAGATGAATGGAAGTTAATCTTAATCGAGCAGAATTGACTGCCTAAACAAGTCTCTTACGCTTCTGAATCTACCAAACAATCAAATAAAAGCCGTACCATGTCTTGGATCAGTAGCTGACTCATTCGAGGCTGATGGAGCGGGAAGTCTATCCATGGGAAATCTTTTAAATATGGCTCTGGATGCACGCATCTCTTTTCAATTTCCAAGTGACGTACATGTAGGGAAAATACTTCTATGGAATTGGTTCCATGGAAAATTTTGGTGAAACCCACCGTTTTACATACGATGATATTTTAATTAAATTGAAGCTAACAATCATACTTATCTTCATATGTATGTTTATGATTCCATATTTTTTTAGTCACAGTTTTGTTAAGTCAAGTCACACGGTAGGCATCTCAGGCTGACAAACTTCCATCCCACACCAGCCTGATTCACCTTATATGAGCCAATTCAGCGACTATTATTCCAAAGCTGTTTTCGTGCTTAAAAAGTGAATTATCTCATTTTCACCATACAAGGTTTAAGCATATATCACTAAGGCAAACTAAAATGTGTAGATCATGAAATTCAAATATAGTACTAACTCTATATCTTATTCATTGGGTCACGCCCAAATTACTCTCTAAATCACCTCCAACAATGATTCTGCGAAATAAGAATAATGTCAAAGGATGCCAAGGTGACTATGGCATGGACGCTCCGACAAATCAAGTTAGTAATAGGATCTTGTAGAGAGTATGTAGAATGAAAAGAGCTTATTATCAAAGAGCGTGCATAACTAATCCTTTTATAACTTTGGGTGAATAAGGGATAGTCACACACTCAAGACAATTATAATGGTATGAGGTTCTTCTTTGGGGAGGGATTCCAAATGAATATATATTCTTCAGAAATGTTTCTCTTTAGCACTCCCGATCTTGTATATTCCATGTGGAGTTAGGAAGTAAGAATCGTGAAAGAGGTTGGCTTCTCATTAAGAATGGGATTTCACTTAACTAATCTTGACAACAACTATTTATGCTTATCCCTGTTAGAGTTTCCTAATACTCATTATTTGTAGGCAAAGCTTACACATAAGTCTTCATTGAAAACCCAAGAATGCCATGCGATAAGAAACGATTGGGGGACAAATGTTCCTACGTGACTAATACATTATACCCAAAAAATCAATTTATTGATTCTCCCCGGGATTCATACGGTATTGTTCTTATAGTTTATTGTCCATTTAATTTACGAAATTTATAATGCATGGAATTAATGGTATGATATGATGTGAAATAAACCATATACTTTATCCTATGTTTTTGCTTGCATCCATCAATTATCTCTTAAATTCTATACATTTACGTGCAATAAATAAGATTAATAAGCATTACAAAGTAACAACTAACAATAATCTCAGTAGGCGAAGACGGGCATAAGTTAGGTCTGATTGGAGTAGTCAACTCTAACCCTTACCCATCTTCTAAAACTTGAACCCTAACCCATCTATTTTTCTAATAAATTAGGATTCTATTGTGGGTTGATAATTTGAATTGAAAAAAGGTTAATTACAAACAAGGGTGCAATTTGAGTTAATTCAAGTTGTACTTAAACCTAATCCCAATTTTATTTGTTACACTTTAAATCTAAAATTAAATTAATTTTTAAATTTTAGCTTTAACCCTAATCTTATTAATAAATTTTGGGTTGAATTTGTGTTGAGAATTCCAATTAAAATTTTATGTTATTTAAAATTTTTATCTTAAATTAATTTCAATTCTGAAATATTAAAAATAACTAATTTATTAAGCATAAAAAAAATTCAATGAAATTTTAGAAATCCTTTCACATATATTCAAAATGGAGGATCAAATTATAATTCTTAAATCAAAGGTAGTCAAATACAATAACAATATGCCCCTAATAAGACAAAGTGTCAATAGCATTTAAGGATATTGATGCATGAAAAGGAAGGATAGAGGATTGGGAAGGATTTGTCCTTAATAGATTACATATAAGAAAAAATAATCCAAAAAAATAGTAATCAAAAGTTGAAAATATTTATTAAAGGATGGAAACATCAGATTGATCAAGCTGATGGAGTTGCTTGACAATTACTCCTAATTAAGACAACCTCACTTATAAATTGGGTTGACTTCAACAAATTTTTCCAACACAATTTTTAACTTACTATAACACCTAGGGTGTTACAGGGTGTTAAAAATGAGAGCGAAAATTTCTTTTATTGGTTATAATGGTGACTTGAATAGAGCAAAAGTGTTTTGCAGTGCCTATAGACATGAATTACATGTGAATTTAAGGGATCTTGGAAAAAGATTTCATATATGTGGGAGTAAAGTGGTTACACAGTGTAATCTCTAGTTAAATGAGGGCATTATTATGAATTTCAATATGATTTTATTAGGTTTATACGTCATAATTAAAGAGAAATGTCATTGTGTATTTTGATGAAGTATTAATAAGGGAAAATTATGGCAAGAATGTATGAGAAAAATAGAAAAGAAAAAGTGTTGAGAAAGCAAAGCAATTAAGGGCGGCGGGCTTTGGAGTTGCGACACCCAAATCTAGCATCGTGGCACCACTCTATGTAGGTGGGTGTGTAAGCGACCAGTGAAATATGGCGCCACAACGCCAGATGGGGAGCCGCAATGTTGGTGAGTCAGCAATGAATGATATATATATATATATATATATATATAATATTGGATGCTACACAAATCTCAGTCATTCGCCTGCGCAAGATGCAAGACAGTGTCGTTGGTCATCCGCACTGCATGCAGAGTGCCTGAAGAAAGGTGAAGTTACGAGTAGCTGGTGAACGGCTTCCATCCCTAGCAGTAGCAACAGGTCTTTTCCTCCCAGCCACAAGCGATTTTATTTTCATCCTAGCCATCCCCAAATTAGATCCAACCCCAAATTAGACCGTTCAATCAACCACATAGATTTCTAATCGTTGGTAGTTGATGGACAGAAATTCCAACTTCGGGCCTACAGAGGCGATGGGGGGAATGAGGGGGTCGACACGAGGCCTTCCAACTATGAAAAGGAGGTTGCAGCCAACAAGTCCAAGTTCCATTACCATACTGCAGCAGCAGGAGGTGGTGGAGCTCATTATCCTATGCTGAACCCTGAAATGTTTTCCCCCACTACTTCGAAGCCAACCCAACTTGTTGCAATCGGCGCCCCTATCAAAAAGGCTAACGGGCAGGTGGTGATGAGGCCGGAAGAAGGGACTAAGGATTTCCACATATTCATGTGTAGCTCTAGCATGTCTCGTATCTCGAATATTTTTGGGAATCAGGAATTTATGACTGGGCAAGCTGCAGCTGATTGGCATTACATTGAATTGACAAAGGAAAAAAAAGTTGGATTAGGTTGTTATGACTGAGTCCTTTGTAAAATCAATTGAATTTCACTACTAAAGTTTTGGTCAAGTATGGTCAAGGCTTTAGGCAACCAAACTTGAACCTCAATATTTAGATATAAAAGTT